>JAJEKB010020603.1:140382-213781 GCA_022393335.1 Macrotrachela quadricornifera | reverse complement strand
ATTATTACAACTGGAATGACACAGGTAAAACTAAGAACATATATTGATACGTATATAGCAAAATCGGTGTTGGTAACCATACATACATTTATAATAGGATTGATATTTACGAAAAGAAGTATGGATATTTCATGAAGCATCCATACAATCATGACTATGGAGACAAATCGACGAATATTTGCACTTGATGATGTAACCAAAAATTGATCAATCGAAGCCAAACACGATAAAGTAAAATAAATTAAAGTGAGAACACTGACAAGATAGTTTCATGTTTTACACCAGACTAACGATGTTCGAGTAAAATCAATAGCATAACCTGCAGTAACAATGTGATATCTTTCATCTGTTAATAATCTTCCAATAATTTAAGTAAGAGAATCCATTCAACTGGTTTATGCTAATAATATTAAGGAAACTAGCCAAACAAAATATTCATATTTAAAAAAAGTTAATACTAAAAGAAAAGAAAAGAAACATATAGCTTGGAGATATTTTAAAAGAAGGCAAAGTAGAAGCGGAAAATTATATTATACGTTGAGCATAACTAGGCGAATTAGATATTTGTTCTTAAAAGTTCTAGTTATTTATGAGGTACTACGTCATACATAATTTTCTTTGATTATGAACTTAAATTATTTTGAGAAGAATGCCCAAAGCTACAGCATGAAATTAACTAATAAGAAGCGAGATAAAGAAATGATATCATATTCTTTGTTTTATTTAACAACAAACTAACATGTCTAAAACACAGTGCATTATAAATTCCAGTGCGGATGACAAAATCAGCTCACATACAAAATAATCGGTACTCTTGTATCTAATATTTTTCTATCCAAAGACAATATCTTTTTGTTGACAATAATAAAAGTATAATTACATGAATATAATGATCGAGTTTTTGAAATCGATCAGTAGTATATATTATGAAAAGGGTTATTGTTTATACTAATTTCTATATTGACTGGATTGTATAAAGATATGAATTAACTATTCTTTATCTGTTTATCACCACCTTTGATCATTTCACTAAGTTGTTTAGGATTTCTATTGATTCTTTTCTCAGTTGTTGTTCGATCTATTTGAATAACTATTCAAAATTTAAATATTGTTCACTTGATATCACTTCGTTTGATATTCTCCATGCTTTCGATAAATTAACCATTACTGAATTTAATGTCATTTTTCTATGATAAAATTGAATCATAAAATGATAGACTCATTAATATCTTCTTGATTTTTACATTCAGTCGAGATGGTAATATTCATCTTGCTGAAACATTTCCAACACTAGTGATATATTGTTTTATTTCATGTATCTATGAGATGTATCGGAGATCTTTCTCTTTTAACTAATCTTTTCGTTGAAACATAATGAATGTCTATTCGAATTAAAGCATGCCAAGTTGAATTTGTGATGAATAGCAAAGATTTTGACGATTGAATAATACTATGAATGGTTGAAATAATTTTTTTTTTCTTGTATTTCAACTAGAAACTGTCATGTTCGATCCGAACCGGATGAATTCTCCATGATTGTCCTGGAAATGAAAGAACAAGATTAACTTATTCAAATTAAAACATTGTTTATACAATATCATAAAAAAATTTAAATTATAGTTTTTGAGAAGTTTAAAACCTGTTTATCGGTAAAAAGGAACAATTCCGTTTTTGAGAAAGTCATCTTCCCAATCAACGCTAAAAACTATGTCTTTGTAGCCTATTCAGATCTATCCAAGATGGAGAAAAATGTTTAAAACTTGATTAATCGATGAATTGTTATTTTTTTTTCTTTGTTAGGTCCTACAGCGGTACTTCGTTGGAATACAACAGGTATTACTTTAGCTGGTATATCTGGTGTAGCAGGTAATGCTAGTAATCAGCTTAATAGTCCTTGCGATGTTATAATCGATTACTCAAATGCAATTTATATTGTTGATCGAAATAATCATCGAATACAAAAATTTTTTCGTTATTAATCAAACAATTATCAACTGTAATTTTCCTATTTATTTTTTCTTCATTTTGTTTAACTAATAAAATTGGATTTAAGAAACAGAATCAATAATCTATTATATTAATATGATTAATTTCAATTTGTTTGACAGGTAATTGAAATCTACGCGATATAACAGTCAATTCAACTGAAGTAGCTAATTGATATGAGATAATAATGTAAAATGAACTCATTTAAATAAGTTCGTAAAAAAAATATTTTCAGGTAAGATTAAATTTTACGATAATATATACAGCTGTAGTCAAAAAGAAACTTGCATAACTTTTTCTACACATTTAGAAGAAATAGAAAACAAAAGATCTATTTTGTTTGGACGAAACAAAATTATTTACAACACATACTTCGATATTTTCGACTTTTTTTAAAATTTCTCTTTTCAATGCCATAATTAATATTAACAAGTTATTGATTGACATGACTGATACTTTTTTTAGTCATTTTTCTCATTCCAGCCATCCTGATTGATAAAGCTATTCTAAAGTAGTATCGCTCTTTTCATCGCTTACAGCTAATGGAAAAAACTAAGTGTTTTTCAAGCATATAGGCTGAATAAAAATCATGAGAATTGTATTTCAGTGTGTAACAGACAACACAACTTTATTTGAATCTAGTATTATTGTAATAGATAGTCCTTACCAGAATATTTCGTTTACAATAGATCATGTAGCTAGATCTTACTGCTCTGTTTCAACAATATAATATTGATGTATTATAGGCTTTTCAACCGAGAACAAACTAATAGAATCGTATAAATGTATGTTAAAAATAAAAAAGGTCATAGTTTTCTATAATTGAGTTAGTCTTAAAAATATGACATTTATAGGTGTTTCAAGCTATGGAAAAAACATCCTAAGATTACAAAACAAATTGTGCATATTGGAATGAATGCAATATCAAGGATGATTGATATCTACAGACTATTTTTATTTATTTGAAACTATCAGATTGTCATAACATTTTTTCTCAAATTGGTAGTGTACTTTATAAATATAAATACTGAGCATATTAGTATCATTGCTCATCTGTTTTTGTTACAACTTGGGTACAGATAAGATGCACAGATAATCCTTTAAAAAGTTACAAGTATGACGACTAGATTCCTTCATAAAAATGATTGCTCGACATGGTATGAAACATGAACTTAAAGAACATGAGCTCAAAATTTGCAAGTTTATGCGATTTGAATTGGAATTTTTCTTAATTTATTTTTTCAACATTTCGCACATCAATAATTATTTGACAAATAATGATTTATTTATTTTTCTATTCTATCATTTAAGAAAAAAGAAATCATGGAATATAAGTATACATGTGTCTGATTTATTTAACACAGAATTGCAATATAAAAGCTACTCTTTTTATTACAAACTTCAATTACGTTTCCATTTAAATTGTTCAGATTTACAAATAGTATTCAAACACTTATTCTAATTGTACAATCTGCCTATTACTATTGTAAGAAACGTGATAATTGATGCACTTTTTACCCATTCTTTTTAAATTACATAATTACATTTTGATAGAGTTTGTTACTTGAATTTTTGAAAATTTAGATAAAAAGTGAAATTAAAAATTTTACTATTGAAGAATTACTCACCCTTATCTAAGCACTGATATATGAAATAAGATGGCTCCATAAGAGCTTAAGATCTTAATATGAGCAAATATTTGAGAATGAGATAGAGCTTGAACAAGATCTAAGAATTTGAAGAACGACAGGTTGAAAGCGATGTTCCATTGAGCGTCGGTAAGCAATTTACATCAGATTTCTGAATGGTAGCGTGATCACAGAGTCCTTATCCTGCAGAGTCACATACCTGATGAGTCATGTAATGTCTTGAATATCTTGTTTTGTTCCTGACACAGAGTTCACCAGAGAGCCATGATCTCAAAACTTGACTTAATGCAATTTTACGCGATTGAAGTGCGGGAATATGCGATCACTGTCCACAAACATATTCCAGTTTTGGAAATGAATTTTTTATGTTAGTTGAAAGCAACGGAACATTTCCGTTGGAAATTGTTTTGCAATACACAAAATGGAGACAAATGATTTTATCGAGGTTTATCTGGATCAAAGAGTAGTACAGAATAGTATAAGCGACTATCAGTTAAGTTTGTAAAGTTGTGTATTTATTCATCAAAATATCTGCTTTATAAACTGAACCTAGGAATATTTTGGAGAAAGGTTCTAGAAAACTTGGAACTCTCTCTTCTAATCGTTGTATATGTTACCAAAGATCGAATACTATCACATGATCTCAGTCAGATTTGTTTTAACAGTAGTAGTACAGTGTTTTCTTTCAGAAAAGGCCAGCGAATCCATAAAATGAGCACTACCTTGTAAAAAAATAGACAAATATATATATATTACTAGCAAAGGTCAAGTTGTTTTTACTAGCATTATATTCATTAGGACTAGGCATGTGTTAGTTAGAGACCGACACGAATAAGAAAATCTCGATTTGGATTCGATTCGATTCAACTAGAAATATAGGAGATCAGAACTTATACTACATCCTTTATAGATAGTTTAATAGTAGAAATCTTTTGAAATAGTGTAAAATAGTTATTGATATGAAACATCTATAACAAATGGATTTAGGCCATTATCTTACATACTTGATGGTTTGTTGATATATATAATTTGATTAAATTCAATACTATTTTAAAACTTTTAAAGTCAATTTCGAAACTGAAAAGTTTTACTTCTATAAATTTATGATTATACGAAAGGAATCTTACGTTTATAAGGGTGTCTATTAGAACATAATGAAGTATTGTTTTGAATATTTCCTCGTTTTCCCTATGTATTTATCAAATCTTATCAATTTAAAGATTGAGTTTCATGCCGATTCTGCTGTACTATTTTATGACATTCATTACTGGATCGAAATCCATCATTCATCCTTTACGCTCCATCTTGTCAATGATCATAATGTGAAATAGTTATATCATAAGTAAATCAAAATAGATTAATGCAGATCATAATCTTTTGAATAAACAGATAGAATGAAACGTTTGGTTCACAGCGAAAAAAAAGGAAAATCAAAGATAAGAGTTATCAAAACAAACTTCAAATAATTTTCTGTTTAGAACGATTTAGTTATAGCAAAAATGAAGAGTTCATGTTGTCTGTCATATTAAATGTTTCTTTCTTATTTATTGTTATGCATCTGTTGTTTAGCCATTTTAATAAATTCCTCTTTTGAAAAAGGAGCATTTTCCTTAACACTGTCAGTTAACAATTTGCTACCGGCATTAAATCTTCCCCATATTCTATCCATTTCGTCTGCATCAACATAGCCATTATTATCTAGATCCATCAAATAAAACATACGATTCCATTTTGTATCTTCATCAGCTGCAAAAAAAAATATCGAGTATAAAATAATCTGTATTCTTTCTTTAGATGAGTTTCACACTTACCATTTAAAGCCAAGACAATAGCTGCACCCATGATAAATTCATATACACTGATAGTGTCTAGAAAACATAGAAATGACTAATTTTAACAAAAAGAAAAACATTGCAAGTGTAAAAGATAACGCACGATTTTGATCTTGATCATATATTTGGAATAACTCAGCAGCTCTATCTTCATCAATCTGGAAGAAGAAAAATGATTCATTTTAAAAGATTAATTTAAAATTTATTTTTCCTCTTAATACTCACATGGTCTGCTGGACTGGCTTCTATTAAAAATTCGTGAAAATCTTCAAAATTCATGTTACCTAAAGTTTAAGTAGAAAAAAATTATAAAAGATGAGTTAATATACATAACTGTTACGGCAAACCTGATGGATGTTTCTGGAAAAATCCTAGAAAATATTAAAAAATGTCAAAATTCTTTTCTTAATTAAATGGAAAAGAAGATCAATCGAAATATTCTATTATCATACCTTTTTCAAATACTTTGATGGTCTCTACAGAAAAACCTGTTTGTCTTTTTAATCTTTGAAGTTCTTCTGGAGTTAACGTTTGTTCTGATTGTCTTGATAGTTTAGAACCCATCTTTAGTATAAAATATTTTGATTAAGTGAATTATGAGAATAATTACAATCTGAAATATATAAATAAATACATACAATTAGTAGATTATGCTTTAGTTACTTTCATTTTTCCAGTAGTGTCAAAGGCAACTATGACCTTTTCACTAGATAACAAGTTATACATAATGTTGAGTGGGTATCTGTTATCGGGTCAGTTAGGGTGTAGTGGACATAGGTATGGGGCGATTGTGACTGCTATTTGATGATCTTCAATAAAACCACAACCTCATCCACATGTATACCCCTAAAGATCAACCGAAGCATTGACCTTTGACCTGGTAATAGGCACACACTCAATATTATGTATACAAATTTTTTTTCTCACGACACGCAACAGAATCTTATAAATCATAGTCTCTGTAAACCGTTTAAGAACCTCATTGCACCACACGCACTATTAGTTAGGATTTGAATCTAAGCTCAGAGTTATCTTTTAGTGTGATTGGTCGACAATTTCCTAGGAGTCAGTATGTAAAACTTTTGATGAAAAAAATATATAAAATACCTTTTCACCCTCACCTGTTCCGTGACAAGGTAAATGCATTTACAAACATTAGTAAAATAAGTGTTTCTAATATGTCTCGCGTTTTTTTCAAAGTATCTTTATAAGACCTAGAATCACACCCGCTAATAATAAAGGATACAAACAGAAAATATATCTTCTCTTAATGATGTTTTCTACTTTTTCTCAGCAGAATCTAAAAGTTACTCGGTGTTGTGCTCGTATAATAAGAATTTTTTCTCATAACATCCTTTCCCAATATTGGACACTGTATTTGTAGCTTTGACTGTATCCAGTAGGAGTCACTTACTTATTCAATATCAAAACAGATGAGAAGTCAATACAATTATAATTTTTTTTAATTGTCACAGGATTCACAACTGTACGAGCCGGCGTAGTATACGATAATGAAGTAAAATAGAGGCGTATAATGATCGAAAAGAAGAACAGGCAAAAATATTTCTTTTTCACCTTTCGCAACAAAGTTAAATATAACATTTCAAGGTGTTTTTATGTATGATTTTTTTCTGCTGCAGGACTGTAATTTATTTCATAGTAATTGCAAAAGATAAGCGTAGCAAATGAATGAATAAAAAAATTACCGTAGGTGAAAAAAAAAGAAATTGAAAATATCGAATTGATAAGAAATATTTTGCGTATTTTTTTTTCGAAAGCAGAGAGGACGTTTTGGGTCGATTTTAGCCTCCATACAAAACATAACTAGATGCACTCGAAGACACTATACAGACAATATTAGGAGCGTTCGTTCCTCCTATACAAAGAGACAGGAAAGTTTCTACAGAAGCCCCTACAAAAAGCTACTGTGCGTGCTGTATAGAGGGCATTCTGTAATACAAGCTGTCACTTCTGAAGAACACAATTAGTGATGACATACCATTGAATTCATTGATCAACTAGAATGTTAATAATTAACGTGGTAAAAAATAATCATCTCGCTCATACTTTGCATTTTCTCTGATCTTCAATAAAAGCGTTTAATAAATAAAATTGTCGATATCTTTTGCAGTCATGATGATTGAAAAAATGAATACGCAAAGATGTTTCATAGATTAACTATCCTACATTTACAATGGCCAACATGGGTGATTGATAAAAAACGTAAATCTGGATTAATATTTCCACCAAATACTAACTTACAGTAATATAATACAAATTCACTCGCTTCTTCGTTGTATTTAACTACAATAAATTAGATGATATAATTTTATTCCATTTCTCACAAAACATTCACTTAGATAATCATTCCACTTCTGTGTGAAATGATTGACGTTATAGATATCCAATATTAATTCTAAAGTATTTTTTCCTATACTATGAATGACAAGACGTAGTAAAAGATCAAAAAACAGTTTTTCCACACCCTTGAGATTCTTCATGGCTCATATTTATGCTGAAAAAATGATTCGAGTTCTGAATTATATAGTAGAGAGCGAATGTTTACAATGTATACTAGACGCCATAATTGTGAATGAGAGTGAGTGCAGCCTCACACCCTCAGTTGCGGGCGTGCGGCTGCGTTTACCGTCCCCCTCAACTATGGCGGAGAGATAACAAACCAGTACCTTATCTTGTGAACATTGTTGTTACATATCATACGAAATAGTCATGAAATGAAAATCTATTATGCCTTCAATTTTCAATGAATGATCAGAAAAGAATATTTCTATTCTTCTTGTGATTTCTTTTTCATTATGATTTTGATATTATTTGCAATGGAATTTTTGTTAACAATCAAATCCTAATACAATACATACAGTTCATCATGTTCACAAGTGATAAACATAATATCAGTCTTTCTTTGATCTTAATGTATGATTTCGAAAACTTTTTATCTATTCAAAATTTCTTGTAAAAATTAATATTTTATCTTTAAAAAGATTAACTCTTCAAGATTATCTATCAATATTTACTGAATTGAAAACACTTATTCTTGAACATAGATCATTATATTGTAGATGCAAATTCGCAGCTTCTTCAAATAGCTCACCTACTTGCATTAAAATATTACAATATATCGTCCAGTTGAACAACTTTTTTATTTCGAAGATATTGATTGATTATTATTGCATGTCTCACAAATGTGTCGTTTATTACTTGATTTTCCTGCTGTACATAATAAAAATGAATTAAATAAGTAATACTATAGAATATTTCGATGGGAATAACTAATTTGATTTTTGACATTTAGTTTTACTGTTCCTATACGAAGGTTGACAATAGAAACAGAAAGAAAAGAGTTGAAGTGAATAAAGTTATGTTAACGAAAATAGAATACAATACGAATAAAACCTAGCTACATTCTCACATCACAATCATATCAATATATTTCTTTAAATTTAATTTCATTTAATTAATTCAACTGATAAGAAATTAACAGATATTTATATATAAAAAATATAGCAGACAGGGTGCATGTTTTTAGTGTATATCCATATTGTTGACAATGATTGTTGAGGAACTAAAAAGGATCAATCTTTGAGTGTTATGCCTTGTGAGAAGGATGACTTAAGAATTGATTATTCTTACATAATCTTATACTGAGATACCAATTCTTTTAAAGGAACTTAGCAATCAAATAAGAAGTAAATGTTAACTGATATTGATTCACTTCCGAAGAAATACATCAGAACTTTATTCAGTATTTAAAGATGTAGTCATTGTAGAAAAAACAACATGAAAAAAAGCAAATTAAATGCAGTAGAGCAAATGTCCGACCGATAAGTGTCGTGAAAGCACCTTGCTGTAACCCTCTCGAACAATCAGATAACGTGCTTTGCATTCGTGCTGTTATAAAATTACATAGTCAGATATAAATTTTTCTTTATATATATTTCTTTTGGCGTTGAAACACAAGAATCGAAATCAATTTTAATCAGATTTTTTTTATAAAAAAGAACGGATGGTCTAAAGGATAATCAGCATTATGTTTGAATAATCACAAATAATCCAGATTTTAATCGGAAAAGAAGAATATGATGGAATAATTCAAAATTATAATGAAAGTTTGATATTCGAGAAAAGTTTTAATATTTGTAAAGAATTAACGAGTATCTTCAAAATGAAGTAGATCAACTTTAGTTTAACACATAAAATTGATCTATTTTACTTTTTGAATTAAAACAAAATTCTTCTACTTATAAATGAAATTAAATACTTTATAACACTTGACAAAGTAAAGATAAACGTCCTACCACTAGTTACATGGGTGAAGTCTCTATGAGAAAACTGATATCTATCTTTCTCTCTATTGATAAGAAAATTCCTTTTTTTTTCTTATAGGTATCTTCTTATTTGATAACCTATGTATATATATAAAGCTAAAACACAGATGTAAAATCATATTATTTAGCTACTAAAAAACAATGGAAAAGATTAGCCAATTGATTTGTTTCATCGGTTTAGTATTGGCGATGACAATTTGCATAACAGAAGCCGGTATGAATCGACGTGAATTGAAGTATCTCTCAAAACAATTAGCTAAGAAACTTCAAAATACTGATTGTGTTACTACTACTATTCGTAATCATGCCTGTCATGGTGATAAATGTCATGATGCTCAAACTTATATTCATGGTTGTGATACTTATAGTGATGATAAATGTGATAATCTTACTGTTCATTATGATGCTCACAATTCTACTGGTTGGCGTAATACAACTTGTCAACTTTATGCTTGTTATGAGGAAGTTTCTGATGATTGTGGAAACGCCAATTTGACTTTTAAATCTTGTACTGATGATGATTGTCGAAGCGGTACTACTCAAATTCATGGTTGTTTTAGTCCTTCTGAAACAATGTACTCTTTTGATCGTGCCTCTATTTTCTCTGGTCTTAATGTTGAAGATATTATTGGTGATTTTTTTGATACTCCTTGTATTAATCTTCTTTTTTATACTTATCGTGGTGCTCGTCTTGACAGTGGCAAATAGGGTAAATATTGTTTTTTTAATATTTAAAATACTTCATGATAGCGATGAAATTGACAATTTTTCTCTTTATAGGATGTATGGAACACGTACACATACCGACATCACAAATACAATATTCTCATCATCTTACCATTATTATTAAACATTATTTCCTAGTTAATTTTCTTTTTTCTGTAGTTACCTTTTGAAATGATATAAAGTTTTTATTTCTATAAATTTCAAATAAATTGATTCGAATTTATTGTGTAGAAACATCTATACACTATAAAGCGAATCTCTACTATTGAATTTGATTAGATTTTGAAAATAAAATATATGTTAATAGAAAAAAATGTTTTATTGAAGATAATTGAAAGTAAAAATCATTCGGATATATTTTTATTTTTTTTAAAAATAAACAAATGAATATATCGAATAGTCCAGAGAAAATCAGCTGAATTTTGGTTTTTATTTTTCTTTGGTCTTGTTCATTAACACTTTGAATTATGAAAGAAGCTAGTTGGCTGTCTTGTAGCACTTTCAGATTTTAGTACAAATTTACGTTTTTAAATCAGTGATTTCAGGATATTTAGGAAAGTTCGCATATGACGATCGAAGAATGAATCTTCTAAATCTAAATTGAAAAAAGTAAAATAAGCTAATTTGTAGCCATTTCTCATCCAATTGAGAAAGTTAATTATTGATTCATAATAAGTGTTTGATTGAAACATATTTTACTCTATCGTAGAGAGAGAAGACTTGGCTTTTCGATGTTTATTGATTTAGCTACAGAAAACAATCTGAATCTTTTTAGAGAAAAATAGTTAGAAAATTAGGTATATTGAAGCATCGAGGTATTATTTGTAGACCTTTTCATACTCTTATTTGATATCAAATGTACTTTATTTTTTAATCAATACTTTATGAATTTATCGAGTATATATATTTCTTGACTATCTGAAAATTTAAACAAATTACATGTTTGAAAAACGTAAAATAAATTTCAATACATCGTAATAAACTTTAATGATTTTATAGAATTTACTCTTTTCTTCTAATTTGATAACCACCTGGAAACACATATTTTAATTGGCTTGAATCTAATTCAACTGCTTTTTGTTTACTATAACTAGCATGAACAAAATGAGTTGAGCCAACAAATATTCCACAATGTTTTCCATCTGTACCAACAACAACATCGCCTTCTTGAGGATTTGTCACTTCTTTGCCGTATTTCAAAAATTCCGTGGCCAAATGTCCATACTTATTACCAGTTAATGCATAATGAACTAATTGATTGCACGGATAATTACTATAAGATGCCTCATTTTGGACTAGTTCGCGTGCTCGTTCAGCTATCTTACCCATATTGAATTAATGTATTCTAAAAATATAAACAATGTGTACTTTAAAGAAAATTATCCAATACAGAATATAAAAAAAGTGACGGAAAAAATGAAATTGAGAAAAAAAAGAATAGTCACTACAAGTCATTTTTGTCATTCTGTTATCATACAATATCATTTATACAAAAGAAAATTCGTTTTCTTTTGTTCCGATTTCTACATTTACACGAGAAAATATTTTCTTTCACACAGTAAGATAAAAATGACTTCTATTTTGTGCCTTCTCTACATGCTTTATATATCAAAAACTTTCCAACAAAAACGAGAATCTTTTCAGAAAGACCTTATCTTACATTACGAACGTGTTGTGAAATACTTCCTCTTATTTCATCATGTTATTGACTACGGAAAAATAGCATTCTTTCACCATACGAACTTCATACTAACTTAAAGATAAATGATATTTCGAATTGTTGAAACTAAAGCAATAAAATCATTCAACTAAACATGTAATCTAGAGATAACTGTTTATTATTATCATAAGAGCAACAAGATATTCTATTTCTAATTGTTATTGAAATTTCTATAGTGCATGTTTAAGGACTCCCCCTTAGCAAACCCAATTTTTCAAAAAGATTCGAAGTTCAGTTTTTTTTCATAGGAAGATGCGCTGAAACCGTAGCTTTCAGAATATATATAGATTTTCAAAAAATGAATGGATTTTTATAGACTTATCGAAAAAAAAATTCGGCCTTACCATCATGTGTTCAAAAAATTTTGTGATTTTTTGAAAATTGAGTTAACTTTTATATAACCATTGAATAGAACACTTTTGTACCTATCATTAAGGACTTCCTAACAGATAACGATGCGGATTATTGGTTGATGGCTTATCTAGATATATAAAGAAGAATGTCTGTCTGTCTCTCTGTTCGTTATGCATTCAGTCCCTGTACTAGCTAGTGCCACCAAACATTCAATGGTGCCTCCCCAGACCCAGAGGAAGGTCATGGCAGGGTCACCCACCAAGGGTGTGGTTGAAGTCTCACCCAGATTGTGCTGAATTTGCTAGCATTACCAAATTTTCCATGGTGCTTCTCTGAGTTCGGAGGCATTTTTAAAGAGTGCTGTTACCATTAATAGGAGTAGGGAGGAGGCGTCTGGGTGAAACTTCACTGAAGTTCTATCGCAATGAACTTTGCTTTAATTTTCCAGAAATTTCGCGAATCTGTTATGATTGTAAGATTAATCGGTTTTTATCGAGGATTCTTTGGTTTAAATTTGAAAATTGGATGTTTCTAATTTATATATATAAAGGAGAAAGTTTGTCTGCCTGTGTGTTTTTTATGCATTTGGACATCGCACGAGTTGAGGGTGCGAAACTTTTCATGGCATACTCTTAGGTCTCGAGGAAGGTCAAAATGGATCAGGGTAGCTGGCGAGAGGATTGGGCTGAAATTTCACAACAGGTTATGATACATTACAGTTTTCCCCAGTTTTTCAAAAACTTCGGGACATATGCTGCCATTGTTAGAATATCTGCCTGTTAGTGCCAGTTTTTTTGCACTGGATATTGGTGTAAAGTATGGAAATACGCATGAGTTAAGAGAAAGACTGTTACACCCCCACACTATTTGCTGAATTATCCGATTTAAAAATGAATATAAGTGTGTGCACGGCGAGATATGTAGTAATAATAGATGAAAAGGTCTTAATCAAGCCTTCTATACATCTTCTGTCGTTTTCTGAGATGATAAGTTTCCCGTATGGAGATTTCCCGAGCAACGCCGAATACTACCGCTAGTATAGTTATATTTTCGACTTTTTTACTAAGTTTTATCAAGTTAAAAATAAACGACTAAATTTGAAATTATAGAAATTATTCAAAAAAATATTTTTGAGTGAAAATAAAATATGATCAACTAAGCAAATTAATTTTTTTCTTTTTCAAATTAGTTGATAAATAACTGAAAACAAATCCAAAATAAAAATCTATTTATGATACATCACTAACAAGAACTAAATATATACATTTGAAAGATATTCTTTTAATGAAAAAAAAATCAATTAGTATTTACCTTCAATCTTTTTACTGTTGTTTCGTTGTTCTGTTTGATAAAATGTGCGAGGAAGAAATGATGTATTTGTTAAGCAAGTATTTCGTTATTCTTCTTTTCTTTTTTCGTTTTTTTTATCAATTGCAAAATGTAGTTGTAATATTGACACTTTGTTCTTTGACTAATACTCATTCATTTTGTTTCTTTTTTTTTCAATATACAATAGAGTAACGTGCAGAAATGACTAAAGAGGAGAAGTATTATTATTGAAGATCGGAATGTACTTTTGTTTAAAAGTATTTAAACAGTCCGAATATTTCTATTACGAAATTTTTTGTAATTACGTTACCATGATAAAATGAAATATTCATTTATATATAATTACATCTATAATAAGTGACAACAATGCAACATTTATTTTAACATGAAAACAAAATATTTCGATATTTTCAATTTTATATTTTCAACAATAATGATTACATTCATTTTTAGAAAAAAAACCCATGATTACAACTAAAATATCGATAAAATTACTAAGCATAAAAGAAATTATTTTTTTGTAAGTTATTCAATTCGAAAAATATTTTTTATTTTCTTTGAATAATTAAAACTTCAAAATGAATATGTTTTATATATAATTCATGTAAAATTAAAATATTTATTTAATTATATTTTTTCTTAATAAATATGAAAGATGAGTTTGTTTTTTCTTTTCATTTCCATTATCCGAGATAAATGAAAAACTTGCTCTATATTATGAATAGTTCATAAAGTCCCATGTCATGAAAATCGGGTAAAAATCGTCCAAAATGGTGATTTTTACATGTAAGGAAAATTAGCAGTCGATTCTAGTATTTCCCATGACTATTCGTTTCAGCGACTAAGCCACAAAAGATAAGTAGTAAGCACCTACAACCCATGGAAAAAAATTTTTAAGAAAACCGCGGTTTCTCTTAGTAGCACCGCGGTGCCACTCGGATCACCGCGGTAATCCGCGGTTTTCGATGAACGCGGTGTAAAAAACCGCGGTGCGCTCATCAATAACCGCGGTTTTAAATATCGCGGTTCTTTGCGGTTTTCAAAACCGGTATGTGTACGTTGAATAACCGCGGTTTCAGATATCGCGATTCTTTGCGGTTTACAAAATCGCTATATGTACGTTGGATAACCGCGATTTTGGATACCGCCGTTTCTAGCGATTTACGAAACCACTATATGTACGTTGGATAACCGCGGTTTCAGATGCCGCTGTTTCTAGCGGTTTACAAAACCGCTATATGTACGTGGAATAACCGCGGTTATACATATATCGGTTAGATGTGATTTTGTAAACAGCGATTGATGCACCTATAACCGCAGCTTCAGTTACATATTTATGTCAGTTGGTTACGATTTCATATATTACCTTACATCGGACTATAATTTCGGTATTATATGTGTATAATAGTTTGACTAGATTTGTGGAACTGTGGTACACTGGCCATCACCTTGTAAAAAATTTTCTTTTATCTTGAGTTCATGTTTTCTTATCGCTCATTATTTGTGTGAGGCGGCATAGCAAGTAACATGTAAAATAGTGTTGGAATAAATATTTATAATCTTCATGTATATCAAACACTCATAGAAATCGCAACAAAACGAATAATGAAAATTGTCGGCTATCAATAATTATTCTTTATAACTTCGTTTATCTTCACTCATTCTATGCCTTAACTTTGCACTATTTCTCAGTTTATGGCGGTTATAACTTTAGCAGTATATTCATACACGAAACGGAGTAAAATCTTTAAGTGCAAATGAAACATCAGCGGTTTCATACACCACGATGTAGTGTATAATAACCGCCATGTTAAATATGTAAGTTGTTACCGGGTTTCACAAATCGGGATGATCCAGATAATACCCATGCTTTCAAATCTAGTGGTTGTTAGCGGTTTTATAAACCGTGACAGTTCAGCCCATGATTAGTATTAGATGCTAAAGATTGGGGATTTTCATACCAACATGAGTTCGATAGCGATTCGAGTATCTTATGCTGGTGTGAGTTTGTTACTAAACGCGGGAAGAAATACCGCGGTGAGCTAGCTACTAACCGCGGTGGGCTATTTATTAACCGCGGTATCCCATACCGCGGTACAGTCATTTGTAAACGCGGTGTCTTAAGTAAAAAATGGAATGAGTAAGGACTAAGAGGATATCGTACCCCACTATTTCACACGTATTTCCCGAAGTCCCACGGAAAAAAATTTTGAGAAAACCGCAGTTTTTCTCAGAAGCACCGCGGTATGAAAAACCGCGGTGTGATAACAGATAACCGCGGTTTTCGACGAACGCAGCGCAAAAAATACGCGGTGCGCTTACAGATAACCCCGGTTTCAGATACTGCGGTTCTTGGCGGTTTACAAAACAGCGATGTGTTCGTTGGATAATAGCGGTTTTTAATACCGCGGTACAGCTATTGAGTAACAGCGGTGTGAGATACCACGATTCTTAGCGGTATTTAACGTTTTGGCTTCAGACATCACGGTTGTGAGCAGTTTTAAAGAGATAAGCAAATAGGTAATGAGCCAGATAAATAAACAGTCAGTCAAATAGATATGTAGATAGATAGAAAGACAGTTCGGTAGATAGATAGTTAGGCAGTTAGATAGACAATTAGATAGATAGGCAGATAGGTAGATAGATAGATAGTTAGGCAGTTAGATAGGCAGATAGGTAGATAGATAGGCAGTTAGATACATAGGTAGTTAGATAGAGAGGTGCTTCGGTAGATAGACAGTTAATCAGATACTTAGGTAGATAGTTAGGTACATAGATTGATAAGTTTATATTCAGGGAGATAGATAGCTGGTTACTTAAGCAGAAAGATAGTTAGGTAGATACACGTCGGTAGATCGGCGGAAACAAGCACCAGTTTCTAAAAACCCTCACCCTCAGACCACTTATGAGGTTTCTCAAAACCGCTGAATACCGCGTCAAAAAAATACCGCGGTTTTTAACGGTTTTCAAAACCGCGGGAATCAGACCTTTTATGAGGTTTCTCAAAACCGCTGAACACCGCGTCAAAAAAAATACCGCGGTTTTTAACGGTTTTGAAATACCGCATAAACGGTCTGATTCCCGCTAACATGAAAAACCGCTTGAAACCGCGGTTTCATATACCGCCAACCACCGCGGTTTTCTGATGAAATTTTCCCCATGGGAATAATTGAACGTTTCTAAAGGTTTGAAAGCACCAAAAATAGTCGATTCATACTGTGTCACGTCCCTAATGAAAAGTAAATTGAACTTTTTGAGAAATCTGAGCATGATCAGAAGAAATTTTGAATAGAGATTTTATGGCCTCAAGTGTCTTCTATAGAGTACACTATTTAGTTTTTAAACATGTTCTCTCAACCTGCAGATTTTTCATAGTGACATGCATGCAGTGAACATCGATGTCCTTTTTTGAGTAACGTCCCTAACGTTATTTTTTTAGTGATAACTTCTCTGAACAAAGGGCTATACGGCTGAATTTTTCAGGTTAGCTAGAATAACTCAATATGTCTATGACATAAAAAAATCAGTTCTAGAGATGTTCGTTAACCAGAGATATAAGCATTTTAATTTTGCGAAGGCACATCTCTAACAAATGCAATTGCTCATATATGTATGAAATTAATTTCTTTTTATATGGAATACATTTATTAACAAATTATATTGTAACGACTGAAAATAAAATTTATATGGCCGCTATAATAATAATAATTATTATTATACAGACGTCTAAAATAAAAAAAACTATTTATCTTTTTCGTCTATAGAAATAAAGAAAAAAAAATTTATATACGTCCGCTTAGTTTTTTTCTTATTAACTTTAAAGAAAGCTACTAACGCTATATAAACTCATTATATTTTTCATTTTTTTCATCAGTTTAATTACTTCATCTATCAACAACAATTAAGGTAAGATATAAAAGATTTATTTAAGGATACCCCCCCCCCCTCTTTTTTGATGATTTTCAGATCTCAAAGACGGTAAGTCCGATTGAGCTGAAATTTTTATGGCAGATAGACCACCTAAAATGATGAGACACGTGTTCGAGAAAAAAATTTTCTAACACCGTTTTCATGGTTTTTTATGAAAAACCCTGCTTTTCCAGGGGTTTTCATCTTGGCACTGTACGACCCCATCAAAATTTGTCCGATTTGGCTGAAAATTTTTTTGGAGATACCTATGGCTATATCTCAGAGGTAGTTTTGAGGTTTTCGAAAAATCTCACTTTCTTTTTTTTTTTATAAAAAAAATACCAAAGGGTTTTCTAGAAAACCCGTTTTCTAGCTTTCCGAACCCTATAAATCCGGATGGGAAAGTCAGAAATGAAAACGGCCGATTCTACCTCTGGGGAATACTTCTAAGTATGTATGATAAAAATTTCAGCTTGATCAGACGAAATTAAAGGGAGGTTGTCCACTCCACAACTCCGTGTTTTGCATGAAAAACTAGTTTTGAGAAAAATGTGAAATAAGTTTCGAGGCGATCTGATTTTTTTTCCAACATTTTTATGAACAACTTTTCATGCAGAATCCACTGAGCACTTAAAAAAATTTTTTGAAAAATTTTTTTTTTGCGACAGCTTCCCATGTACTTCCAATGGCAGTGGAATGGAGGGTCAGATTGAGGTCGCTCAAACGACGATCGAAATATCAACAGATAATCTCTCTACAGCGCGTATAAAAAAAATTTTTTTTCCAAAAAGTTCGACAAAAAAAAGGAGGGGGGGGGTACCCTTAAATTAACTTTTGAGCAATGAGAAATAGGGTATCAAAAAATGAATAATTTTTATCTATATTCAATGATTGATTCTGTTCCACAATCATTGAATGTAAATAAAAATTATTCATTTGATAATGGACGAGATTTGTAGTCTTATATTACCTATTTATTTATTAAGATAACAAATTATTCTTTTATTGGAGCAGAAAAGAATACTTTATTATCCTGATCAATTAATTTTGTTTTTCTTTTTTATACTTATCTACCTTAATAATGAGCTAGTTAGGTGGCTATTATCCTTTAACCTAACACAGAGAAATTTCTGCCTTATTGAAACATGATACTTGTCCTGAAGGTCTTTTCATACAATACATGTTATGTAACATATATTGTATTACCTTAACGATGGACACCGTTCCATTCATGTTCTCAATAAGAACAGAATTTTTCTGTACGCGCGTGCATATCTCATATAAAAATCCATTTACTTTTTAATCGTTTTATTTTCTTTTTCAAAAAAAAAAAAAAACATACATCATCTCATTACAATTTCATTTTCGCGTCATCAAGGTTATTTCTATATCCTTGAAGATGAGGGTGACTTGATGGTAATGAATGTTCTCCAATATTCACTGCACGTTTATAATACGAAAGTGCTTTCGAGTATTTCCCCATGGTGTAATACACCGCACCGATGTTGTTGTAGGACGCAGCCAAACCAGGATGATTTGCAGGAAGTGATTGTTGTTTAATTTCAAGGGCTTTTTCATAATACGAAAGTGCTTTCGAGTATTCACCCATCTTGTAATACACCGCACCAATGTTGTTGTAGGTAGAAGCCAAATCAGGATGATTTGCAGGGAGTGATTGTTGTCGAATTTCAAGAGCTTTTTCATGAGACCAAAGTGCTTTAGAGTATTCACCCATGTTGGAATACACCGTACCAATGACGTTGTAGAGATCACCCAAATCAGAATGATTTGAAGGAAGAGTTTTCTTATAGATTTTAAGTGATTTTTCGTAGAAAGCAATTGCTTCTTGATATTCTCCTTGCACATATTTTACCCAGACAAGTTCCTTATAAATATTTCCTATTTCCCTTTCATCAGTTGTTTGTTCAAGAAGAACTTCATAAACTTCTTGAGCTTTTTTGGGTTGACCTATTTTACGTAGTAATAAGCCCAATCGAGCCCATCCTGTTGATCCTTTAGTTTCTTCTCGTATACGATCAGTAAGTATACGACGATCTTTATCATTATCACTGATAAGAGACAAATCCACTTGAAAGAGACGAGAATTACCATCTAGTTGCTTAATATCAGCAATACGAAATACTGTATGCATGGAGAAGAGAATTTCATCTTCTTCTGAAAAATAGCTGATACCTTTGAGGGAAGCGAATGGAGTTGATGATATCGAAGGATTGATAGTCATGACGAAAAGGATACCCACCATGTCGGGACTAGAAAGAGCATTGTGGGCTAAAGGTAGGGAAATTTGACGATCTTTGCTAGTGGATAAAAAATTGTTAAAGGAGATTAGAACAGCTTTGTTTTTCATTAATTGATTAAAATATGTCTTCGATAAGGCTTGACCACGATAAACTGTGAAAGTTGTAGCATTAGGATGAGAATGATGACCAAATTGTTCTTTATGTAATTGATCGATCTGTCGATGTAAATCATTGATGAAAAATCCCGTTTTAATCATAATATCTCCATCCATTGTTCGAAGACCACGATTGAGCATTGGATATAGAAATGATTCACATGTGTACCACCAAATTGGAGTTTTAGTATGATAGCTTTGTTCCAACTCTTTAACATTGATCAATTCTTCTTTATTGTCAATGAAAGCATCTTCACAGTAATTAATAAATTCATTAAGATGTTTTTTTTCAAATTTGATGGATAATAAGATTTCTTTGAAGATTTGTGTATACATAAAAGTTGGATCTAATTGATCCAACTTTGTATTCGATGTATTACCACTTGTATTCATAATGCTAATGGAAATCAAATTTTGTTCACATTGTTGAGCTGCTTCTTTGAGAGCAGCACAAATTGGGGTGATTTCTGTGAATACACCCCGAATTTTTGACCATTCTTTAGACCATTGTTCGTGGTATTTTTTATTACCACAAAAGATAAAAATTGAATCTACTTGGGACATATTGTGAATACGAGGCACAACATGTTCACCAAGTGCACCAGATATAATCATACATACCTTTTCCTGGTTATTAGTTTCCAAAAATTGTATACATTCTTGTCCATCAGTAAATGTATTGATGCTATTTACTACGCGGCGTAGTTGTGCTACAGTGTTTCGACAATCAGCGTTGTGTTCTTCATCAATATTCTTATCTAACCAAATGAGAAGAACATTTTGTACCATTTTTATATTAATTCGTCGACGTTCAGTTGCATATTTCAATGTTATTCATATATTTCATATTAGTGAATGGCTAACAATACAAGGGGGTATCAATATTTTTTAAAATATCCTTTTAGTTTTTCATAATTTCAACCTAATTGTTTTGTTCAAAAGATTCAATGTCTAATGCTTTACAAAATCTTGTATAAACCGATGTTATAAGAGCAAAAGCAAATAAAAACTATTGGAATAAATTTGTGAATATGTCTTTCAAAGTAGCAACGGTAATCCTCAATTATTTATTCGTCACTTTGTAGAATTTTTGAAGTTTTATGTGTTTGGTAATGAAGAATTTTTTTAGAACGGAGTCTTGTAGCATGACAATCAGCATTGTGTGTTTTTTTAAATTAGGGAAAACAACATAATATGCGATGCAAAAATCTTTGCACAAATGTCAGACTCTGTTAAAACATATAGCCAGTCTCTAAACCAATCAATTTTTTTTTGTTCGAAAGAGCAAAGTTTGAACTACAACTTTTGTACCAGACATATTTTTCGGGAACGAAGCTGAGAAGAAGGAAAAGCTAAAAACCAAGCACCTCTAAAAAGGTTCTTGCAATTTCACCATCATACAATATCGTTTTATATTTTCTGTTAATTTTTTTTTCATATTAGAAGAGAAATGAAAAACTGATTGAATGATGATTTCTATACCATAAAGAGTGCTCTTTCCAATGGTGTATTGCAAGTTGTGAGATTCTCGTTCTGGGGATGTATAAGTGAACTTTCACCTACAAGATAACTGTAAGGTTAAGGTGAAATCTCCCTAGAGGAAAATCAAGCCTACCGTGTCCTATAAATATATAAAGGATAAAGTTGAAACTAAAGAGGTTAGTGACTACGTTTATTGATTATAAACAAAGACAAAAACAGGGGAAACGAGAAAACACTGGCTTTAAATGAAGAAAACAACTCTTTATATATAACAGAGAAATAAAGAGAAATAAAAACAACATAAAGAGAATAATAAAGAAAAAGAAAAGGAGATAATCATGAAGATGTTCAAGAGGACATGATGATCACAAAAGGAAAGAAAGAGAAAACATATATATATGTGTATATACGTATGTATACATACGTATATCTATATATATGTATGATAGCGTCATAAAGTAAAAACCGATGACGCTAACACAAGTTAAATTTACACTTAGTTTTTATACTAAAATACAGTTTTCTTCTAAAAGAGACTGTATAATTTGGTCATTCTTACTATTTGACTGTTTTGTAAGGACAAAAAAAAAGTGTTTTTGAATTACTTTTTTCTGTTAAGCTTTTATAAACTGATGTATTACGAAATACTAACTCACAAAGAGATCATTTTATACATGGTTTCTGTAAATGACGGCTAATGTCCTTGCTGATCAATTGATAGTCTTTGCGAAAGACTTTATTTTGCAAAAATCACAATTTCTAAAGTTTTTGTTTAAAGACTGAATAACGGATCTAAAAATTTTATCAAAGGTGATATCGATAGAGTTTTTGATTCGCTACATCTTCGTGTAATTTTTTTGTTACAGTTCGCGATCCGTATAGCTTAGAATAATCGGAAATTACATACTTTTCAAGTTGCAATACAGTTGCAAGTACGTTTTTAGAGGTGCTTGGTTTTTAGCTTTTCCTTCTTCTCAACTTTGTTCCCGAAAAATATGTCTGGTGCAACAGTTGTAGTTCAGACTTTGCTCTTTCCGACAAAAAAAATTGATTGGTTTAGAGAGTGACAATATGTTTTAACAGAGTCTGACATTTATTCAAAGACTTTTGCATCGCATATTATTTTACTATCTTATTTTTTCATGTTGATGAAACATTTATGTAACTTAGTCAAAAATTATATTCTAGTGAAAAATTTTTTTTTCATTTAAAGGTGTCTAATTATACAATGGAATACTATAAAAATTCGATTGATTAAATATCATTTGTGTTCAAGTAAAAAAGTCTAATTATTTTAAATTCGAAGTGATGCTTAGAAACTTGATTCTAAGACAATAGTTTCGGTTCATATGTTTTCTCTTGCTTTTTATTAGATAGCGTCCAGATGACTATACAAAACATGATGTTTGAAAAATTGATCATCTTATATGTTTGCAAGATTATTCAAATAGTTTTACTTACTATGACATCAGTTTATATGCGGTGTACAAAAAATGCAAAAGACATTTTAAAAGAAATCCTACTACCAGCGTTTATTTTGAGGCATGTGTTAGATACATTTGATGAAGTGATAAAGGAATGATACTTTTGGAACGGTTGATACTTGTTCTGTTTCTTGTACATTATTAGTTTTGCCACTAGTTGTTTTTTGTTTGCTCATAATTTTAATGTGTGAATGTTTTTAAATTTGAAATAATTGAAAAAAATACTAGTGAAAATATGATCTGAAATGTGATCTTTTAAAGGGTATCTACTTCCTCTCTAGATTTTTTTTTGCTTTGTTCCTCTCTGTCGCTCTTTTTTTCGAATGGTTTTTCTTGTTTTATTATTGTAGGGTGTCATAGATTCTTTTAGCTTCCTTCTTTTGGTTCGTTTGCATTTCGAATGATGAGAGAGAAACAACCAAAGAATATAATAAAGACATTGAAAACGAGATAGGATCAGAAGACGAGAATGCGAAAGATGAGTATAATGAATTCAGACAGCAACAGCTGGAATGATGTGAACAATATACCTGTAAGACACCTCTCTACCAAGCAAAAAATGTATGTCCACACACATTCGATGATATGAGCAAAAGAAACAGAAATAAAACAAAAAAGATTAGAGAAGAATGAAAAAACGAAAACACATTCACCGAAAAAAATGAGATAAAAGAATAGCGTATATGGTTAAAGACAAGAAGACAAATATGAGTGTAGTCTTCTGATAAAAAGAAAAAAACAGAGGAAAAATGTTAACTGACGAAATTTTCATTTACGGAAAGAAAACAAAGTTTAACGACGATATTTCCATTTGTGGATAGAAAACTTTAATTAAACTATTCGATTGTGAGAGTAATATTGAAATACATGATTATATGAATAATTCAATTCTTTACTAAGAATATCAAATGCAATAGCTTCACAATAGGATTTAACGTGAAATTGTAGAATTGAAAGATCTGGATGAACACCATAAACAGTGAAGTTATGCGAAAATGTTTTAATTTTATTGAACAAGTCTAGATAAAGATTGTTGAATTTACACTCTAGAATAGTTGTTGTTGATGAGTTTACTTCACGATAATATAGTTTTTTATGTTTACTCCAATTATGAACAATACGAGCTTTATTAAGAATTGGAGGTTGGCGTGAATTACATTTATCAAACGAAAAATATTGAACATCCTGAGGGTGAGGGTGGATGAAAATCTTGGGTAATGTCAATAATCATGCGAGAACTTTTGTAGTTTTGCAAATCTTTTAAAATTTTCTGTTATCTTTCGAACTTTGATCTTTCAGAGTCTTTGAAATCTTTCAGAGTCTCAGGATATTTCATAAAATCGCATGAGGTTTAGGAAAATCTCTGGAAGACCTTGGAAGTCACTTGAAGTCTTTGAGAAGTTTTAAAAGTCATGGAGTCTACGATCATCTCTTCGACAGAATACAAAATAAAAATTTAATATCTATGCCAGTATTAGAAAAAGAAGAAAATGAGTTTTTGAATTTGATTTAATGAGACTGAAGATCTAATATGCACAGTCAGCCATATGTAAAGATTATTGTCTGTAACAGAGTGGATGAAAGATCAAGAATTTATGTTCCTAATAGAACTATCAAAAGAAAAGGTGTTTTATAATTTTTAATATGCTAATAATAAACTTGCCAATTATAAACGAATCAATTACAAGAAATAAATTTTCTCTTCAACTGATACGACGGAAAGAATATTTCAGGATTGACTAGAAAAAAATGTTACTACTCTAGACTATAATTCATGCGCGTTAAAATTATTTAACAGCCGCATACCTACACAAATATACATCCACATATTACGAGATAGTACAAGTTGATCAGCCTTAGTAAGATACTCATTGAGACAATAATTAGAGATTTTTTCTTTAATCGGTTCGATTCTATGCTTAAAATGGAAACCTACAGATATATAATGTGAAATCCAAACTAGATACTTAAAATTGATCCTAATGATAGTATCAATATTTTTTAATGAATCACATTCGAAATAAAAACTGAATGAACATTGATCTCCTTCTGATAAATTAATTCAATGGACAACAAAACTTATTCTGAGATAAGAGAAACATAGGCTTCCTAAGGCACTACTTAAGAAAAAACATCTGAAAAACACCTGAATATGTGTTAAATGATCTACTCTTTTTTATAAAACTTTACATTAGCCTATGTTTTCACAAACAAACATTATCACTTTTCCATAAATTTCAGAATAATAAATGTTTTTCATGAAAGGGGTAACATAATCAATCCTTGTTTGTAAAAACCGAAACTTTTTTCCTTGAGTTTTAAGGTACTAAGTCTCTTTTATGTTTATATATTTTTACTGCCGTAAACCCTTCAGAGATTTAGGATATTTTCATAAACCAATGAAGAGTTTATGAAAAGTTGCACATAGGACAAGAAGTTAATAGTCTACTCTTCCTTTTTTTATAGTGTAAATTGAAATCTGTATCATCTAGTCAAAAAAAGAAAATTTTATTTCGAATTATTTTAATAAACAATTATTAATTACGAACGTTAAATGATAAATTCTTCTTCTTCTAAATAGCACTTTGTAAAGGTCAATTTTGTATACAGCATAAAAATTTTATGCGACCGTTAAGATCTAAAGACATCAACAAATCATTCACTCTACTCATTTTAATTTTCCTCGTCTTCAATC
Source organism: Macrotrachela quadricornifera (assembly GCA_022393335.1). Classification (NCBI taxonomy): domain Eukaryota; kingdom Metazoa; phylum Rotifera; class Eurotatoria; order Philodinida; family Philodinidae; genus Macrotrachela; species Macrotrachela quadricornifera. Next base: position 187,853 of record JAJEKB010020603.1, on the reverse strand, counting down.
AAACGAAAACGATGAAATTAAGAAATCGACTGTTAATGCACTACTTGAAGCTACACCTTCTTTATCAGTCTCATTATTATCATTAATGTACAATATTTCAAAAAGTAAGAACGAAAATAAGAGAGTTTATGCAATATATAAAATTCTCTCGACATCTAGTTTGTCATTTTTGGAATTACAAACTTTTAAATTAATGGACTATCTTGAAGTACGTAAGTAAGATATTATTCTTCATCTTTGATGAAATAATCATCATTTTGACTGAGCATAACATTTTTTTTCATAAATAGTAGAATAGCCAATGAATAACATATTAGAATTTGTCAATTTTTGTCGGTTAAAATCAAAACTGAATCTCAAAGGTACATATTAATTAAGAATTTTTGATCTGCCTATTTTGTAGATAATTATTCAATCGAAAACCAAATTCAATACTTAAAAATAATCATCACATATATAATCAAGAACGAACAAGTTATGAGATTGATCAAGATTTCATTTCTTTTAATGCTTATTTTTTTCTTGTCTACATGTCAGTCATTACTTTCATCGATACACTGAAAAGAATAAATATGATTTATCGAGGTAGCAGAAATACTTTCTCTTTAAATCATGCCGAAACTCACTATAAAGAGTGACATACTATCTTTGCTGTTAACGTAAATTGCAAGGGTAAACTCTACGTTGGTCGAAAAGAAAAATGTCGAAAGCCAAATGCCGAACGCTTAAAATAACGAATATAAAAACATCGAAAGGATAGAGTTTAATAGATAAAAATGTCGAATGATAAATACGCCAAAATAAAAAAAGATCGAAATATAAAAATACCGGCTTAGCGAAATGCCGAAACAATACAAAAATTTTGTATAATTAATGATGAATGATTGAATATATTTATTTCAGAGACATTAGATTCGTGACAAAGAAGTTTTTTATGAAGAAAAACTGGAAAGAGCTTGAAATGAATGAATTAACTTAAATGATGCATATATTTCACGTTTATTTTTTTTTCGATCCGACAAGAAGAGACAACCCAGTCAAAAGTTCTGATGAATAGAAATGAATGACTAGTCATTCGTCGGTGCCCCTCCGGGGTACCACTCACAACTAGCCCCTCGTCTGTGCGTCTCTTCTTCTTCATTCTTTATAGCTTTCTCTATACCAGAGCTGGGCAACTCAGCTAAAAAAGGGAATTAATTTGATTCGATTCATTTGGAAAAATTTTCAATTCAAGAATCGAACCGAATCGAGTTAAGTTGGACATTTTTTGAATTGAGTTACCCAGCTCTGTTATTTACATAGCCCATTATTAGATTTCTGAATACTTGAACATCCAGCCTGAAACTGTTGTGATTGATCAAGAGCTCGACATCGAAAACTCATCATTGCTTGAAATTTAGGCCTGAAAAACTGTAATTGAACGAGAGCATAAGCTTGCAAACTTCTGATTTATTGCATTTTCAGCCTGATAAAATCTCAAATCTTCTAAACTAATAATGAAAAAATCTATGATTCAGTGAATTGTTCAGCTAGAACACTTTTATTGATTGGAAGCGCAACACCAAAAACCCTTGATGGAATTGGCTTCTGACTTCAAAAATTCTAATTGATGAAGAAAGCGAGTTTGAAAACATCCGTTTCTATGAAACCTGGAGCCAACAAAATGTGCTTGACTCAAAGTGCGACGTCAGAAAACTTTAATTGGGTTATTTTCCAGACTGCGAAAATCGGTTTTGTAATTTTATGCTTATTTAACCTGCGCGCTATGGCCTGAAACAAACAGACATATACACGAAATCCTATTAGTATTTTCTGTATAACCTCACTTCGGTCGAAAGAAAAATTTTATTTCAAAAACTTCCAAAACTGATAGCACCATTCGAATCCCCGACCCCAAAAACCTATGTATCGAATTTTTCTAAGAACTACTGATGGGTTTTCATTGGTTTAGCGAATACTGAATTCTGATTGGCTTGGTTGGACAGACAGGCAGGCAGACAAACTTTAAGCATTTTAGCCGGTGTATTTAAACGCCCTATAACCCTTTCTTTCAGAAAAGGGAATATATATGTAGAATATTCTAATTCTATACCACTGTATATGTACAGTTATCTGACAACCAGTCGACTATACACTTCATCATCAAATACCTTGAGGATAAATTCAAAACCTGATTCAATCCGGAACGTGTAAGGATTTTCTAAAGGACCTCTTAATCGCCATGTATTTCCTTGTTTTTTTTTATCGGATCAAGATCATACTTAAAATAGATATGTTCGCTTTAACTATATTAATACTAGAAGCGAGTCTCTAACACATTATGATTCTCAATTGCACTAATTATGTAGATAGTCCGCATGTTCTTCTTCATTTTTCTAAGACATTTTCCAATGAGCGAAGAATTCCAGAACTCTGACCAGTACACCGGCGATATATAAATATATAGATAGAATGTTATTGTAAATGGAACAATGTGCAGGACAATAGATGCCAAGACTATGTGAGCCACAAGTGCTGTATTAGCCATTGAACAAGTCATAAAAAAATCCATTAAAACATAGGGTAACTGGCCGAGAGCTTCAATCAAGTAGGGTACGAAAAAGTCTTTGTGCTTGCGTAGAATAAGACAAAGTTGAACAAGTAACGTATCATCATCTACAAAACGCCGACGATGTCTTAGAAGATGTCCTAAAACTACGATATTCATTACAATATAGATGAAATAAAATGCAAATAAATGAATTTTTTCGATAATCGTATATAAAATATATCCAGGAGGAGCGAAGTTTATGCATTGGACAAATCGCAGTTCTGTCGCTTGATTTTGACGAACTGTGAATGCACCAGGAAGAGTAGTTAATGGACAAATGATTACAATAATAGCAGAAGTTAGAATTGAACGACGTCTGGAATCATATAAGCTGAAGTTTCTACAACATTCAACTAACATTCTTTCGATAGCTACACTGGCAATAAACCAATTGTACATGGAAACAAGGGAAAAATACACAAACTTTGAACAAATAAGACAATAGAGATCACTAAGTAGATATGATTGTGGTAATTCTTTTACATGTAAAAGAATGGAACCAAGTATAGACACAATTGACAACATTATCAAGTAGATTCCCAGATTTGTTTTACATATGTTTTTGCATAAATACGTCTGTAAACACAAGAATCCATCTAATAAAAGAAATGCACCAAATAAAATACGGATAACAGCTTTAAATAAAGTCGCGTTCGCAACTATTTCATTGAAAGGTGTAAAAATAGTCCATAGGATTTGAGATATTTTTTCTTCCTCACAATGTTCACCAATAAAACAAGGTAAACATAAACATTTAGGTTTGATTGTCTCATTAAAAACACAATAACCATGACTTTCTACACATATATTGTTTTCTGAAAAACATAACGTTAAATTGTACAAGTTTAAACAGTCTGAAATACTTCTTTTACATTGAGATAGGTCCATTTTCTCATTTGTAAGAGAAAAATGTATTTTTAAAAGGTTATTTTTTTATGCTAATATTACATCTTGCTTTTTGTTTGCTCTACCTTCAAAATATGACGAAGAATGCAGTATAAACTAATGGAAGCTCACCTATGTGATGTGTATACACATCTATTCAAATATAAATTTTCGCGTCACTTCCTTTTTATTGTTAATGTCATGCTATGTATCAGGCGTATTCATTTTACTTCTTATTCTTATAAGTGATAAGATGCATTGATAGAGTTGCAGTCAATGTCCCTATTAACAACACCTCTATCGAAATTTGTGTATAACACTATATAAAAGAACAAGTGATACCAATTTTAATAATTTGATCGATTGAGATCATTTTTCACAACTTTATTTTACCTTTCATAAAAAAATCGATTTTTTTGTGTCTGAGGTATCTCTCAAATATTCAAAAAAAAAACTTTTTTGTTATTTTTCTATTTATAATTTTGATAGATCGATAGAAAAAAGTATATTGATCATGAATATCGTATTATTAATTTCATTATATCACGTTCATGATCCGATGAAATTAGACTCATTGGACGCACAACTTTTTCTCTATCTAAATACATAAGAAAGTTCTAGGAATAAAAACATTTTCAATGAATATCATTCCGAATGAGACCTATGGTCATATCTAGTGTATTTTTGACCTTTACAGAAATACATCTTACATTGATGAATCAACCGAATTTTTAGAGACAAGGTTACTTAATGAGCTCTTTTTAATGAAACTATTATTAACGATGATACTCAACGACCGAGTAATCACTATACACCCGTCCACTGTAATCGGCGATGGCTATAAAGAAGATACAAAAGTATTAGAAACAGTCTAAAAATATAGTGACATTATTGCTAAAAAAATTGGCTACTTAAAATGTCAAAATAACATAAACATTGTTATTAGAGATTTAAGCCGATCGTTCGAGCCATCGCTACTGATTCATACAAATAGATACTATTTTTTTTTGGTCATTTTCGGCAAGCAGGGAAAGTTTTTAGAAATCTTCTGTCGCATTTTCTTATCAACATATCATTTATCGTAAGTTCCTTCATTTCTATATGAAAAATCTTCAACCACCACCGTCGCCGATCAACTCATCGGCTTACATCTCTATTTGTTATGTACAGTAAAAATCTGAACACATCTATTGTTAGCAACATAGAATTATGATTTTCATTAATACTTATAATCATATATAAATTTATTAGTTTATTTCTACTTCATCATTATTAATAGATTTTTGAATTAAATTAAAATAAGTTTTTAAAGAAGAAGAAAGTAATTTTAATTGATTTTCTCCATATACTGCTAATAATCTATTTTCCCGACTGATACGTAATTGTTGATCGAGTTTATTCTCAGATAAATTTTCATCGAATAAATTCTTATCTATTGTTAAATTTAAAATCCTGAATGGATCAACTAAATTTTCAGAGTTTTCATCCATCAATTCAACTATATTCTCAGCAATTGATTGACGAATAAAACCAGATGGAATTGAACCTTGCTCTATGAAAGAACGTAGATTAATATCTTCCAAATATATTAAAGTAGAACTACATTGACAACAAGACCAACTTATAATCGGAAAATTGTTTTCATTAAGATTTTTAATATCATAACCAATTAATTGACATGCATCTATATATGATTGTCCACACCATATTCCACATAACATTGAACTTTCATCACAATCATAATACATAAACCAAATAATATCTTTAGTAGCATCTGTTATCTTTTTAAAATAGTTTATTTTATTATGCATTCCAAATGTCTGTCGCCATGCTCTGCCTATTTCATAATTATATGAATCTTTACTAAAAAATATATGAATTTCAGATGAAAATATTCGAAAAATATTCATGATCTCGTATTTATTATCATGTTGAACAATGGATAATGAGTATAATAATGGCATTTTATCTATATCAATATATGAAGGAATTCGTTGTTGAATATATTCATAAGCCATTTGTATATTCTCTTTGGTTTTATTGTACTTATTACTAATAATCAATTCTATGTTTTCACGATTGCGTTTTTCTAATCGCCAATACTTTGCTGTTCTCTCAATATAATCTACCAAATATTTATTTAAATCTGGAAATGGAGTTTGAAATTGTTCCGATTTTGACATATTTATATATCTGAAATAGATGAATTAGTCTAGAAAAATATTAAAGTCATGAGTTTCATAGATAAACTATGAAGAATTATTTTATAAAAAATATTCTAATGTTACATACATTCTTTTATGATGCTCTTGTTATTACAATGAATATTCTTATCTCATAAAAGTATGATAGTTCGTTCTATTTATTAATGTATTCTTATTCTAATATGATTACTGTCATTACACAACAATCTGTAATTTTTCTTACTAGTATCATTTCATCTTATTCTTATCTATAAATCGTTCTTTTACACTGTAACATCTACTCTTAATAGCTCGACTCATCTGCTTTTCTTCTTCTACTTCTAATAATCTTATTTCTATTATTTCGATATAATATTTATATATCTTATGCAATTAATTATATAATACTTTTCTGTGCCAAGATAAAACAACTATCTTTATGATAGACAATTTCTAATCTACAAAATCTTGAAAAAAACATTTATCATATAAATTGAACACTGTTTTCATCATGTTTTTCTATGAAATTAAATAAGCATAGATAAAAGAAAAAGTATATATATAGAAAATTAAAAATTTTTAGCTTAATTTAGAGAAGAAGCAGGAATCGAGTTTAGAAATTTCTTTAGGCCAATAAAAATTGGTAAGACTGGTTTATAATTAGCATGAAATCGTTATCAAAACAACGAACATTCTACATCTCGATAATGATGACCATCAAAATGGTGAATTAGTGATCAGAAATGTCCATCACGACAGTATCAGATTGTTTTTTTGGGATACTGAAAAACTAGATGAATTTGATAGAAATTTTTGTGCTTAATAGGAATGAATTAATTCGATAGATTACTACGAATATTTATTGCCGGACACAGTCAGATTTGAAATGATCTTTTGAAAACCATCGTGATAATGATAGATATCTCTGTTAATGACTTAGAATAATGAAAAGTAATTATGAATTAATAGAAATAATTAATCAAAAAGAAAAATTGATTTTTTAATTAATAATACAAAAAATATGTTTGAAAATTATCATTCAAAAAATGAAATACATTCGTTATCTAAAATAACATGTAAAATATAATATGTATTTAAATAATAAAAATCAATGTTTACATCAATTCCTTTAATTGATTTCGAACCATTTCTTAATGGAACAGATGAAGCTCTCAACGGTTTTTTCTCAATCAATTGAAGAAAAATAAAATTATATATTGGTTCATGTCCATATGGAAATAATCGAGATTATACACCAATGTTTGAAGAAAAATGAAGTCCTAAAGGTGATCTTAAAGAAGGTTTTGATGATGATAAAGATAGAATAGAATGATCTGCAATTTTATATGAATCCAATTTTTGGCCTGATAATCTTCGAGATAAGAAATTTTTATTTTGAAAATTATTTTTCTATAATTAATATGTCATCAAGTAATAGAAGCATTTGCTTTAGCTCTTGATTTATTTTATGATTATTTTAAATCAATGTGTCAAAAACTAATGGTATACAATGCGTCTTCTTCAATATCCTCCTCAACCAATACTAATAGATGGAGATCAACTTGGTTGTAGTGCACATACTAATTATGAATGTTTTACACTTCTTTCTCAATCAAATTAATCAGCTCTTGACGTTCTTAATAATAATGGAGAATGAGTAAATGCTAAACCAATTCCAAATACATTTGTTGTTAATATAGGTGATCTTATGCAAAGACAGACAAATGATCAATTTAAATCAGCTGTTCATCATGTTATTAATACAAGTGGTACAACACGATATTCAATACCCACTTTTTTTGTGGTCCTGGTTGTTTTGCTCAAACTAAATATCATTATAAACAAAAAAACTCCTCTTCTTAAATACTATTTCTCAAGCAACATTCTTATAGATAAAAAAAGACCATATTTTTATCTTTTATCAAATAAGTAACGCTCGTCTTTATGACTTGCTAAACCCTCGACCTAAATCGATCTAATTAGGGGTGGCACTTTAAACTTTAACTGTTAAAGAGAGCTGAACAACTCAACTCAAAAACATGTCCAATTCATTTCGATTCACCAATTCAGAAACTTTTTCTAAATTTAACTCAAGGCAATTCATGAACTCTAAAAAACCATGTTCGATTCAATTCGTTTCATCTCAGAAATTCAGTTAAGTTGAGTTCCCCAACTCTGTGTTAAAGTGGCATCCCTAATTGAGAAATGTCTATTCCAGGTCACAGGCTAAAGGTCGAATAAGGATATAAGGAGGAAGGTTCTCAAGCGCTATCCTAGGGGGTACTCGCAAGCCCTGAAGTAAGTAAAGCAAGAAGGGAAGAAGGCTACAAGATGTACAAAGGATATAAGGGCGAAGATTATATGGACTATAAAAATATAGGCGATATAAGAGTATGAATCCGTAGGACTTCTATGTACATAATGTCGAATGTGTGCATGTCTGTACCAAGCCAAAGATTATGTGTTTAATGTCATACGTTAGAGAAAAAAAACAACTGTGCAGTATGCACGGGTTCTCGCTTTTTACTGTAAGGATGGGTGTGCTCAGAAACCGTCAAATCTTATTGTGTGATTCATAATTCAGTGAGTATTCGACAGATCAACCTCAAACTTACAGGAAAGATAGCTCCAGAGACCCTAACTGTTATCTAAAATTTTTAGACTTCTATCACATACTGGAGAGAAATAGAACTATGCTCAAATCCACGATATTGTCATAAGTGTAGGTATTTGGGTACATAACTAGTATGGAAGATGGAACAGTTTTGCCAAAAGAAAAATACATAAACTTTTACAGTCAATTTTTTTGTTTGTTCGTGTCGAAAAAAATGTTTTACAAAAGAATTGAGGAGCGAATTTCGCAGCTGATCTGCACTAATCAAGATCTATATACAGCACTTGTAAAGGTTGAGATCCGAGAGGGGAATACTTTTGACAAAATTCAATCTGTAGATAAAGAATTAAATTAAGACACTTAGAATTTAGGCGATAGCATATCTTGACGGTGGTATTCATCTGTAGTAAAACAAAATTCTAATTCATTTATTTATATTAGTATCGAAAAATCACATACAGACGATAAAAAAAAGACTGAAATTTCATAACAGTTGATTACGTCCTCTTATGAAATTTACGATTGAGAAAATATGTTTTATTGAAATTAAAAAAAAGAAGAAAAGTTAAAATGCATATGAAGAGAAAACAACTGAATAGAATAGATGAAGAAAATAAAAAAAAAAAAGTTGAAACATGAAGCCATGTTTATTTCTTTTTCTCGTTAACAAAGTCAATGCGAGGCGTTGCCATCGATGATTCTCTTACTGTTGTTGTTAAGTTTCATATTGGTGTGTTCTTTTTTTTTCTCTTACGCAAATCACTTATTGATGAATGAAGAAGAGAAAAAAAAAATTTTCTTTTTCTTTTTCTTTTCTCTTTCATCATAATAATAGGGGAGGAAAGAGACGTAAATTGTCGTTGTGAGCAATAGCAACGGATTCATTTATTGAACAATAAGAATTATGTCATGGGAAATGGAATTAGATGATAGTCTTTTAGAAGACTTATATATATGGATTGATAGTCTTCCTTTATCAAGGCCAAAAAAAAGAATTGAACGAGATTTTTCTGATGGTAATTAAAATTTATATACATTTTATTCTTATATTTAATTTTATTGTTTATAATTAAAAGGTATATTAATTGCTGAAATAATTCGTTATTATTTACCTGATTCAGTTGAAATGCATAATTATACTCCAGCTAATTCTTTACAACAAAAAAAAGCTAATTGGGGTATATTAAATAAAAAAGTTTTATCAAATTTTGGTCTTGATTTACCTGATGTTATTATAACTGGCCTTTCAAATGGTAAACCAGGTCTTGTTGAAGTTCTCCTTTTTAATTTACGATTAAAAATTGATGAAGAATTAGAATTACAACAAAAAATGCAACAACAACAATTAACAACACCACGTCAATCTTCACTTTCATATTTAACAACAACAGGAACAAAAAATAATCAAACAAATTTATTATCAAATAGATCAAATAAATCAATGAAAATGAATCAAATACCAAATAAAGATATATCTCGTCTTGATTATGAAGAAATAAAACAACAATGTTTACAACAACACGAAGAAATTGAAATACTTCATGCAAAAATACGTCGACTTGAACATGTACTTCAACTTAAAGATATTCGTATTAGTGAATTATCACGAGCTGTCGAAGATAGTCGACCAACTAGACCAACTGCTACTAAAAAAAAATAATTTCAATTTTAATAGAAATTCTTTTTCTAAGATTATTAAAGAACTCCGTTTTTTTTTTATTGTAAAAGAGAAAAAATTTTCAATATGAAATAAGTAAATCATGTGCGGAATTGGTGTCTTTATATACATTTCATTTCTGTTCAGATACTTTCTAGATAATTCGAAACATCCATTTTTAAATAATTTATCAGAAAACAGATAGTTGTCAGAAGTTTCGTTTTATGAAAAATAAATATCATATTCAGAATCAATATATGAAAATACATCAAAAACTTTGATTTTTATCGTGAAATATTTTCCATCGAAATTTGTTCCTTTAGAGGGGTACAGGAATAAAATTATCAAATAAAAAGTCTGAGGGAGAGCAGGGGAAAATATTTTACAATTAAAGATAATTATTCTAGTGTACTAAAATATCGGTTTTTTTGCTCATACTAAAAATATCCAAGGAATAATCATGTGATCTTGTATCCTCACTTTTTCATCAGATTCATTCAATTAATATCATTTAAGAAGTTGATAGATTGTTTTTTTTTATATTTGATAAAAATATTCACAAAAAAGTCATGATATTCAGATTAATTTTATTTAATAAAAACAAAACAAAAAAGAAATGAATAAATGATCGATTATTTGAAAATATTTCAATGTCAAATAAAATTTATTAATAATAAAGTTAAAATAAGATTGATTAATGTATAAAAACATTTTTGAGCGATATTATATGGTATATCGTTATGAATAGGTGGTTCTGTTAATGGTAATTCTTCATTTTTATCGTTTTGAATAGGTCGTTCTATTAATGGTAATTCTTCTTTTTCTGTTGAAGTTAATATTTGTTCAGATAAATTAAAAGAATTAGAATTATTAATCATTCGATTATCATGATATTCTAAATAAGAATATACAAGTGCATATTTCATTGATGTTAAATGAAAATATTTTTCAACAATATTAATTAATTTATCAGTAAATGTTTGACTATTACATTGATTAAATTTACAAGTATATCGAATTATTTGATGTTTACCAATATTAATTTCATTTGGAATATTTTCATCAATAATAATCATACTTGTTGTTATATGAATTTCAATTAATGCTTGTGCATTTTCATGACATTCAAAAAAATAAGTTTTATAATAACTTGAATATTTTCCTGAACAAACACCACTTGAACATTTTGATGGTTGTTGTTTATCCGTAATACAATATTCTAAAAAATTATAAAAGTTGAATTAAATATATTATTGTTTTTCTTCTATTTTTATTATTTAAAGAATAAATTAATAGGAAAAAAAAAAGCTATTCACCTGTTTTATTAAAATTACTAAATAATAATGATCTTAAATGTGTTTGAAATAATGTATAATTAACTTGTTTAAGCCAATTAATATGATAAAAAACAAATAATTTATTACATTGATGTTGATCATAACAAGCATATTCGAGAACATTATAAATTTCTGCTTGAGTATTATTTTCATCAAATACAAATAAAGAATCTAAACGTCCTTCACCATGATTAAGTTTACTCCATTGAAATGAATCACCAAAACTAATTACTAATTCATTTGATTGATAATCAATATATATTTCAACTCTACACATTTCAATATTATCATCTCGATAATCATAACCAGGAAAAGCATCAACTTGTGTTTTAAATTCATCAAAATCAAATTTATCCAATTCCATTTCAAATGGTTCTTCAGAATAAATACAATATATTCCATAAATTTCTTTTGGAATACTTAACAATAATAAGAATAATAATATTAACATCATAAATGAATATGGACATCAAATGAATGCTTAAGAAATATTTTTTTTGTATTATATTAATATTGTAGATCTTTTATTTATCGTTTCAATCACGTATTTATCATATTTATTACATGTTATTCAATATTCTTCCTCAAACAAAGACATATATATTTAAAAGAAAACTTATATATTAGTTAAAGACGGCAGAACGTCTTAAATCTAGGTGAGGCTCATAACCAGAGATGCAAAATATACCCATGTGCATGAACATGCGTTCGCAAAAATTTTTTGAGTCTTAGCAAATTCTTCGCAGAAAAAATATTATGTTAGTAAAAGTTGTCGACAAACAAATAGTGTCTGAGAAAGCTTATGGGAACGATTGAGTGTGAAGAAATTCTCCGAACGACTTTTCTGTTCGAGAAAATTCTTTCTTTTTTTACGACAGATTCTGCATCTATGCCTAGAGACTTCTCGCTTCTCTAGTTAAAATCTGACGATCAAACTCTTTTTGAAGTATCAAGCAAATGTCTCCGTTTGTTCTTGGATTAGAAACTATTGAAGACACAGAGACTAGCTCAAGATTGAAAGACAAACAGTTTTCTTATCGAAGTTCGTGTTTATGTTTTCTCCGCAGCATAAGATGCAGGAAAAATATAATCTTATCCACCAAAATTTAATGAGAAAAAAAATCGAACATTAGGAAAATTCCATAGAATTGCATGATACTTAAGATAATGTGTGTCATGAAATGAAAATATTTTTGCTCAAAAACTCGAGCTTTTTGAAAGAGAAATAAAATTTCAAAAAGTCTTGCGATTCGAACAGTTGACTATATTACCCATACATTACAATATTATATTGAATATGAACCATCATGATTTTATAGATTTGAACAACGTATTGAAACAAAAAATGAACTTGAATCGTGAGTTCAACTTTCAAAATAATTTTCTATTTGGATTGATGAATTTAAAAAACAAAAATAACAATTCGAAAGAATCGTCTTACAAATAATGAGTAAAATTCATGGATATAAATCAAATAGTAATTGAACAAAATATCATGAGACTAAATTATTTCAGCATTTTCTTTTCAACTCATTTACAACCATTTTTATATTTATAAAAATTCACTATTCATTTTCTTATTTCAGTTGTTTTTTTTTTTGAAATATAAAAACCAGATAAATAAAAATATCAAACGCATAACGAGTTATATGAAAGCAAAATAGAAATTTCTTGTTTTTTCTTTTTGTAATCTAGAAGAAGAATAAAGATTCTCTCTTCGTAAAAGTTATTATTCCAATTCTTTCTTATTACACTTCTTATGCTAATGTTTATGCGTTCAATAGATATTTGATACAAAAAGTTTGAAAATTGGCTATATCTAAAGAACGGACTCGATAGAGCAAGTATCTCTAATTACGACCGCAAAAAATTGCTTCATCTTGTTAGAGTTTGTTCACGACTATTTTACATGTGAATGAAAATATTTTTATATATTGATGATCCCTGGTTTCTCCTCTTTCGAATGGTATATGAATGAGTTTTCTCCTTCACTTACTTACCGAGAAATCAGTGGTATACGATCGTCGACTCAAATCTGTCGTTATTAGGTGCCTTGTTCCTAATTACGACACTCATACAAAATTCAAACAAAATTGCATTTTTCGAAGAAAACAAGTTTTTTACCCTTTTTCATCAGAAAATGAGCAAGATGATCCGAGCAATTTTATAGAGCGTGTCAAGATCAACCTTGATCTAAAAGTTCATCATAAACGAATTTGTCTAGAATGAGTTCCAAAATTTGCGAGGAAGATGTCTAAAATTAACAAAAAAAGTGTCTCTAATTTCATCACGCAGCCATTTTTGGTCCCTACCCAGGTCGAAGACGCACGACGTCGTAATTTACGTTCTGAAAGGTCCAAGTACAGTAACATATGAATGGTAAGTGATATTTATTAATATATATAATCTAATAAATACTTTCTTTTTATTTTAGGTTCAGCTCAAGCAACGTATGAATGGTAAGTGATATCTGTTAATATCAATAATTTAGTAAATGAGTATTTTATTTTAGGATTAGCTGAATCATGAATTAAATGGTACGTGATATTTAGCAGGTTTGATATGCTTTTCCTCAGACAGAACCATTTGTAATGAGGTTTATGAAATGGTTTTCGAGGTTGACTACAGAACCTCTTTTCATGCAGAACCATTTTGAGGGTTCTGCGTTTTACCCGATCGCAGAACCCTTAAAAAGGTTCTGTGGTACTCCTTTTTTTCCAGAGTAGACATATTTTAGATAAGTATATCATCAATCTCAATACTCGTTAATAGATAAGCTATATCTTAATTAGTTAATTCATTAACTTTATAGGATTACTCTTTTAAGTGACTGATGTTTCTTGAAACTGCTCAATATAGTTCGAAATTTTCGAATACGACGCAAGTAGTAATCTAACATAGGCACTGGTCTTTTTTTCTAAATGGATTATATGAAGAATTAAATATGCATGTTTTCATTGTTATACAATGGATTGAAGCAAGATTTAACAAACAATCACGATTGCTTATTCTCAAAATAAGGTAAATGAAAATGAATAAACTGTAAATTAAGTGACATTCACAGGTTGATAAATTTTAGCATCTTCGGACTAGCTTCAATCATCATGTTTTGCTATGTCTTATGTAATTCGGTAGTTTGTCTCTGATATATTCTGATTCAGAATCTTGCATGATTTGATTTTTTTTCAAAAGAAAGAACTGATCACCTCCAATAGTAACTAGTCCTTAGATCTCTTCAGAGAGAGTTTACAAGCTACATGAAACCAGCTGGGAGCATTCGCACCTATTTGAGCAGACAGAAATATATTGACAAAATCGTTATTCAAGTGAAAATATTCAAACTTAAAAGCAGAAGAGTAATGATCGCTTACGGCCATACCACGTTGAATACACCAGTTCTCGTCCGATCACTGAAGTTAAGCAACGTCGGGCTCGGTTAGTACTTGGATGGGTGACCGCCTGGGAATACCGAGTGTCGTAAGCTTTTTTTATTTTATTTCACTTTGCCATTTCATATAGTTATACTTACTTTCGAAGTATCTTTTAAAGATAAAATTTTATTTTCTCCATTTCAACATTGCACTTGCCAATCGAATTTTTATAAAATTGATCTTATATAAATTTCCATATCTCATATGATATATAAATAATTACTTCCATAACATTGAATTTCATTTTACACATATTTAGTACTTTATTTAGTCTTACCATGGCAACTATTGGAGTTTTTTTTTATTATATCACATCATTCAACTGTGAATTAGTAATCAAATTTTAGATGTTTCAAATCTGATTTCAGAACATCTCAAATGTCATAGACTCCCAGATGCTATGCACTAATATTAAAATATGTCTCTATTTTTCGTGTTGTATGTAACAGTTCCAGACTGATTTTATCCATAATCTGTTTGTTTCAGTTTGTATTTTCACTTTCTCTGTATTTCTTTTCTTTACTATAAAAAAATGATAAATTCGAATGTTCAAGTTGAAAAAAATATTACTTCAATTTTAAAAGATAGTTTAAAAGTAAGGTGTGACTAAATGAAATGGCAAAGTGAAATAAAATAAAAAAAGCTTACGACACTCGGTATTCCCAGGCGGTCACCCATCCAAGTACTAACCGAGCCCGACGTTGCTTAACTTCAGTGATCGGACGAGAACTGGTGTATTCAACGTGGTATGGCCGTAAGCGATCATTACTCTTCTGCTTTTAAGTTTGAATATTTTCACTTGAATAACGATTTTGTCAATATATTTCTGTCTGCTCAAATAAGTGCGATATATAAATTGGAGGTAATTCAGAACTGTTGATTCGATTTGTATAATAAATATTTTTTTCACTTATAAATATAATTAAAGAACTTTTTTATAGAGATAAAAAAGGGTTCAATATACTTTTTGAAATGATGATCAATTGGTCCTTCTGCATCACTTTGTAAGAAAGTTATAAATTCTGAAGTATTTGTAATATTTACAGCTACTTAATTGTTAAAATTTTAAATTATTAAAAGTAAAATAATGAATTAGCTATGACTTTTTAATCAATTTGCATTAGGAAACTACTTTGGAATCGTTGTATTAATTTGATATTTAACAAGTTAAACAGATACAGTTAATATTCTACATTAGTTCTCTGTTGAAAAGGAGAGCATGCAATTTGAAAAATAATCGTCTTTACTATTAAATTAGACTCTTATTATAATTCTTGTTCTCTCGACTAAAGAAAGAATCATATGAAAAAAGGAACACGGTCTTAACTTTTTTATGTATGCACCTACTGCACCCTCAAGGACTACTATACTGCAACACCCATGGGTTCTCATCAGTTACTACACGGATATATTCATAGGACTTTATGAACTGTTATATCTTATAAAGTTTGACCACAGGTTTTCGGGATCGAGGAATCGATTAATATTATGAGTTTCTCAAATGTTTCTTGATATAATTGTTTTTTAACTAACAAAGTACTTTTGAAAACAATCATTCCTGTACAAGGTTTGCTGGAAAGTTTTCGGAATGGAGGAATCCATTGGTATGATTGGTTGTCGTAAAATTTTGTAGATATATAATACTATAGGATATGCCCTCTATCTTGTGAATAGGATTTCTAGTGCTTATGAGCGAATTATGAGCTCCCACTTTGAAACTAAATACTACTGCCTACGAGCTATCAGGAGCAGTTTTCAAAAGTTTGGCATTTTGAGTTTGACTCGAATAAAAATTCTTTTTACTATGAATATGGCTTTTTTACACAGCTTATGATCGATCGGAATAGAGATTACTCCATTAATGACTGCAAATTTGGCTAGTTTTCATATACATTTCATAGAGATAACTGTTTGATGCGTTTCTATGCAAGCCGCACAAAAAAAATCTTGTTTAGTTCCCGAGATATTCAAGTTTTTCTGAGAGTACTATCGTTAAAAAAATGCATGCTATATACATGCTTAATATACTTGAATTTGCTTAAAAATTAATGAAAAAGTGTCAGTGAATTAGGCAAAAGTTATCTAGTGCGAAACAGCACAGGATCCTCTACTAGTTCACAAAAAACCTTTCAGAAATTGAGAAAAGCTTTTTTTGAAAAATTTTTTTTTAATTTATGAAAAGTTTTATCCGTAGACTAGTCGAGGACTCGGTGCTGATTCGCACTAGATAAACTTCGTCTCATTCACTGACACTTTTTCATTAATATTTAAGCAAATTCAAGTATACTAGGCATGTGTATGACGTGCATTTCTTTAGCGATATTGCTCTCGGAATAACTTGAATATTTCTGGAACGAAACAAGATTTTTTTGTGCAATTTGCGTAGAAACACATCAAACAGTTGTCTTCATAAAATATGTATAAAACGAGCCAAATTGGCAATCATCAGTGGCATAGTCTCTATTCCAACCAATCATGACTTGTGTAAAAAGGCCATATTCATAGTAAAAAGAATTTTTATTTGAGTGAAACTCAAAATGCCATACTTTTGAACATTGTTCCTAATAGCTCCATGCAACGATCTATTTTATTTCAGATCGAATTCAAAAAAATCCAACCCAATTTCAAATTGAATTGAAAGGACAATGGGACTAACCAAACTAAAGGACTGCTCAAATTAACGGGCTATTCGAACTACATGGGACTACTTCATCTTCTATTACTAAATTACCAGTCTTTGTGTACTTGAAGTAATATTGTCATTCTTTAATTTGGTTTTTCTTCATATTTTAGTATTTTGCATTTATAGAGAGCTTGATATGTGTTTTTCCATTGTGAACCTATTTATAATTAAATAATGAAATATAAATGAAGTAATTTAATATTTGATAATATAAGTTGAACCGATAAATGTGCTAAGAGATTGTATTTTTTTAAAAACTATTTGATAACTGTGACATTTCACGGAGAGCCCTGGGACCTATGGGGACACCTATAATATAGCGCGTAAGAACCTACGGATACCTCCATAGGATAGGTCTTGAGTTATTAAAGCCTCACCCTAGTCAAAACCAAAAGCATTGGTTTTGGTGTATGCCTAATCAAATCCGACTATTGGATTTATTCATTCGAGTAGTTTAAAGTGGCTCAAAGTACGTGCAAGGAAATTAAAAATTTGGTCGAAATACTTTAAAGTGGCGCAAAATCATTTCACGTACAAAAGTCCGCTGTTTCCCCTTGCATATCCATCTGTTTTAGACATATTTCTATTTGAAAATATTGGCGCAGAAAAGCAAAATAAAGTGATTGAAACAGAAAAGAACAGAATATCAAGTTATCTTTTGTTTTTTGTGTGACCCATGTTATTACGCTTAAGTGATTTCATCAATAGTAAGAAATGATAGGATCTTTGTCCAAGGGGGAAACGGCAGATTTCGTATTCCCGGGATTCCAAGGATTCCTGTAGAATTTTCGGGATTCCAAGGATTCCGGCAGAATTCCCGAGATTCCAAGGATTCCCGCAGGATTCCCGGGATTTCCATGGGATTCCCATGGGATTCCCAAGATTAGGGATGCACCAGTCCAGTCCGACTGGATACTCATAGGCTCTCAAGTGTTATATTGGGAGGGTACCTATAGGTCCTCAGATCCTATATTGGGAAGGTACCTTTAGGTCCTGAAGTCCTATATTATGGGGGTACCCTCAAGTCTTGCAAAGCTATATTATCGAGGCACTCTTAGATCCGGAAGTCTTATATTATGAGGGTACCTTTAGGTCCTGAAATCCTATATTATGAAGATACCCTTAGGTCCTGAAGTCCTATATTATGGAGGTACCCGTAGGTCCTGAAGTTCTATATTGGGTGAGGGTACCTATAGATCCTGAAATCCTATACTATGGAAGTACTCACAGATCCTCAAGCTCTATATTGGGAGGGCACTGATAGGTCCTGAAGTCCTATATTATGAGGGTTCTCTTGAGTCGTGAAATCCTATATTAGGAGGGTACATCTAAATTCTCATTTTCTATTGTATAGCAGTATGGATTTAACGATAACAATATCAGTCAATAGTAATCGGTTTTAGTATTGACTAGTATTGGTATTGGGGTAGAGGTGGCTGGCCTCTCACGTCAAACTTCAAGATTTTGAAAAACTGGCAACTGATTCGGATTCCTCTACCTGAAAACCTTTGATCAAACTTTATAAAAAATCGTTATTTAGTTAAAATAAAGTATTTCCTGTTGAAAGAATTAAGAAGTTATGATTGATTTATCCAGGTTTTTCAATTTTATTTCTATTCTTTAAAAATGGTTATTTTTAGGAAGTCACGATGTTCTTTGAAGTTTAATTGAGGACTTTGGGTCTAGGAACCCGAAGTTGTTGCCGATTTTTCAAAGGAATGATATTTGATGTGAGGGATCGATAGCTTCCTACACCAATACCAATACCAGGCATACCAATACCAAGTGCTATTAGCCGGTATTGCTTTTGTTACACCCATAGCTCTATCTAATAGAACTAGAGGACCTAAGGGTACCCTCATACTATAGGATTTTAGGATCTTTGGCTACCCTCCTAATATAGGACTTGAGGGCCTATGGGTACCCCTATTATATAGGTCATGAGGACCTAAGGATACGCTGTAATATAGCACTTGAGGACCTGGTGATATCCTCATAGTATAGGACTTGAGAACCTATAGATACCGCCATAATATAGCACTTGAGGATCTGAGGGTACCCCAGGCTTCGTAACGGTCCTATATTTCCTATATATTGAGAAATGGTCCTATAAAATTCTATTTTTCAGGCATTTTTCCTATATTCCGAAGAAGTCAAGCCTTTTTTTAATGAAATATATTTTGTAGCAGTATGAGAAACAACATAGATGCTTTTGTATATATATGTTATCAGCTTCTACGGTAAAACGAATGACAACTAGCGATAATACGCCCTTATTTTATCATTCATCGGCGTATTCATCACTAAGATGCACTCCTTTCATTCGAATTGTTTTAATATCGAAGATGACTAAAGTAATAGTCTTTGTAAAGAATTTGACATAAGATTATGGAAGATTCATTTATAAATCAAATATTCATTTCCGCTAATAACGGTAGAGGCAGGCTAGATGGCTACGCTTTGCATCCCGTATTTTCATCACTTATTTCACCTTATTAAAAGCAAACTATAGCAGAAGATTTAGCGTGAAAAACTCTACAATTTACATAAGACCGCTTTCCTTATAGTTACATGTTTTGTTTCCAAAATAGACAGAATTTGAAGCGATCAAATTTCGACTATGCGAAAATTAGTCCCCCATAATTTTACTATTTTCCAAAACGGAAAATATATGATTAAAATAAACACTTCGTTGCAAATGGTAAAGCGTTTCACGCTACATCTTGTGGTATATTTTAATTTTCTTTTGATAAAAGATTTTAGGTGATAAAATAAGAAAAGATTCATCGTTTGAGTGTTAAAAAGACTTCTTCACGCGACGTCAGAATTTGATCGCTTAGAATTTTGTTCATTTTGAAAAAAAATTGTGCATATATAAAATAAACTATTGAGTGTAAATTTTAGACCACTGCATCTTCTGTTATATTTTGTCTTTTAATAAGATGAAATACGTGATAAGAACATGGGATGCTAAGTGTAGTCATTTATTCTGTGTCACCCGATATATAAATATTAGTAGCAGGGGTGGCGCGACCGGGGGGGGGGGGGGGGGCGTCGGGGGTGTGTTAGCGTCATTGGATATTACTTCATGACGCTATCTTCCATATAGTTGTTTTCTTTCATTTCTACACATATATACACATACATATATGTATGTATATCTATTTTTTTCTTTTCTTTCCTGTCGTCTTTAGTTTTTCGTTGATTATCATGTTCGTTCTCATGATGATTTCTGCTATTGTTTTTCTTCTTTGTTTTCTTCTCTTTCTCTATTTTTTTGCAGATCTTTCTGATCTATATATATTATTGTTCCCCCTATGATCCACCAGTATTTTCGTTATTTTTTCTTGTTGTTTTTCTCTCGTTGTTTTTCTCTTGCTGTTTTATTTGATTTCATCCAATAAAACACCATCATCATTATCTTCCATCTCATCTATTCAGCCCACCCCAGGTAGGATTTTTGACGTGAGTCTGGATTTTCATCAGACTATACGTCCAGATAGTTATCCAGCTTACGATTCATTCGGTAGTTGGAGATTTCTTTTCATCCCCTGATACGAAAGACTCACAGAGTGTAGCACCCCCCCCCCCCAATCATTAAAAATTTTCGTTTTTTTCTACATGAAATCGATAATTTCCTTGCGTTTCACTAGCAAAACTAATGTTACACCCCCCCCCCCCCCAAAAATTTGTAAAACTCGACCTTCTCTTTCAAAAAAATTCGCTACACCCCCCCAATGTTGGTCAACTCGCGCCACCCCTGATTAGTAGTTTTAAATTGTGTTAAATGTCACCAGGGTTACCAGATCAAAATATTAGAAATCGGAATCTTCTAGCTGGAATTCGGAGAATCCCGAAAAAAATATCTGTCCAATTCGGAAAAAAATTCGGAAAGTGATTTTCAAGCTTTTTGACATTCATGTTCGAGTTTTTCAGGTAAAAAGATTTTTTAAGCTTGATTATTTTCTTTGCAGGTATATTATATAATATCTCATCATGGTTAAAATTACTTAAGGCATACCAAAAATAGTGACGCCGACACTTTTGCTTCTTATGGAAGACTCGAAGAAACTTTCTTTCTATACCTAGTGATAGCCCATATCATGCTCTATAATTCTACAATATTTGATCACTCTTCAGCTTATATAATAATAATAAAATTCTGATATGTCAAGAATTCTTTCCCAAGTCTCCGTAACTTCAGACTAGCTTATGTACGATCTGAAGCCACCGCGATGACGACTCATCACGTTGTAGCCTGATGAAAACTGAGTCTAAAAGTCATTTTACGTTCAGATCAAGTCTTTTTTAGAGATACTATTGATTCAGATGATAACATACTGTATCTTCTCTCCATTCTCCTCATATTCATCGGAATAGCATAAATTGTTGAATGATCACAGAAAAATAAAGATGCCGCAATATGAAATCTTTCATAATTTTCAACAGAAAATATAATAACATAAATTTTTAAAATAATACGATTCGGAAAAATCTTAAGAATTCGGATGAATTTGGAGAGTCGGAAAGCAGTCGGGGAAAAACTTCAAAATTCGGAAATTTTCGATCAATTCGGAAGATCTGGCAACCCTGAATGTCACTAATCAGGAAAAATATAAAACAAGTTGTTTGTACAAATTTGTTCAACTTTTTTTTTTTGTGTACGTTTTTTGGCATGTTTCTATTTTATATTATTTTCATACAGATACGAGTCAACAGTTGTTAATAAATTAAACAGAGACCATATTTCCATTTTAGGTTTTTTTGGATCAACTTTTGTTGAATCTCTTTTCCAGTAATTAAGAAGAATATATTCAGTTTTAATTTATTGGCAGTTTTGAGTACAAACTATTTATAAACTTAGGGGCAGTTCAGCGTTTGGTATAAGCCTCTTACGAGGGAACCTTTCCAACTGTCTAATCACTTTTTGAATGAACCTAGTGGGTTCTAGGCTATCCACTGTTCTGATTCCGAATCTTGGTATGAGAAGTGCCCTTAGGCCTTCTGTTCGAAGTTATAGGCATTTTGCTGGATTTTTAGCCTATGACATGGTATAAACTGAAAAATCGAGTGACAATATTTCGAGCTGAGATTTCGCCCAGAGATAGGTCTATTTACCAATAGAAAGTCCTGAAAATTTCAGCTCCAAAGAACGCTTCTTTCTCAAGATATTAAACTTCCAAAAACCAAAATATTCCAGCATTGTTTACGGGATATGTGTGTTTTTGGGAGTTTAATATCTTGAGAAAGAAGCGTTCTTTGGAGCTGAAATTTTCAGGACTTTCTATTGGTAAATAGACCTATCTCTGGGCGAAATCTCAGCTCGAAATATTGTCACTCGATTTTTCAGTTTATACCATGTCATAGGCTAAAAATCCAGCAAAATGCCTATAACTTCGAACAGAAGGCCTAAGGGCACTTCTCATACCAAGATTCGGAATCAGAACAGTGGATAGCCTAGAACCCACTAGGTTTCATTCAAAAAGTGATTAGACAGTTGGAAAGGTTCCCTCGTTAGAAGCTTCTTACTGGAGAAAAACTTATCCTATATATTTCCTATATTTCAGTAATATCCTATGAAACTGCTACTTTTAAAATCCTATATATTCCTATATTCTCAGCATCGATCGCTACGAAGCCTGGGGTATCCTCATAATATAGGACTTGAGGACCTGAGAGTACCTCCATAATACAGCACTTGAAGGCTTGAGAGTACCCCGTAATATAGGACATGAGGACCTGAGGGTACCCCCATAATATGGGACTTGAGGATGTATGGGTACCCTTCTAATATAGCATTTGAGGATCTGAGGGTACCACCAGAATATCGGATTTGAAGATCTACCGGTATCCCATAATATAGGAGATGAGGACCTAAGAGTATCCCCATAATGTAGGACTTTGGAATTCAAACATACCCTTCAAATGATTGTATACCAAGTCGTGACTGGGACCCCAGTCGGATTGGTACCCAGTTCACCTGTCATGACTGGAACTAGTGCATGCCTACTCGAGATTTCCAACGAATTCCCGGGATTCCCATCGGATTCCTGAGATTCCCACCAGATTCTCGGGATCTCACCGGATCCCAGGGATTCCCAGGATTTTTATGGGATCCGGGATCCCGGGAATCTGCCGTTTCCCCTTTGTCTTTGTCCCACTATATGTGTCAGAAGAAGTTTCTAATGGGCAAGGCAAATATTTACTCATTGTAGAGAATCAGAGAAGTATTTATCTTGATAACGAGAGTCATATAAAAAAGGTAGGATTCATGTGCATTCTTTCGTTTTAAAGTTTACATCAAATAAAGTTCGAGAGGTAAGTGATAAGAAAGATGCTTCTCTTGTTTCCGAAATGTGGGTGGTTTTTTCTTACAGAAAAGTCTTGCTTGCAGTAAACAGTGAGGTGTGATTGCACTTTTTACGAACCAAAACTCTTTAATCTGTTTTATGCATAATTTCCTGGGAAATATTGTGTTTTTTTGCTAACATATTATCTCGTAAAAGAAACATTCGTTTGAGCTAAAACTTTTAGGATATTATAAGGATCATGACATCTACTGTTGGAGAAATTTTCAGGCGGAAATTCATTGCTTCGATGTCTTTCGTAACATCCAACGATAGACTGAAAATTCAGTAAAATGATCACAACTCCGCAGAAAAGACCGAATGTCATGAATCTTTGGAGGATTTTTATTAACACTATGAGTCCTACTTATGAACAAAATATGAGCTCAAACGGAAGTTACGAACTAGATGGGGTTCCTTCGTGAGTGCGCAACGCAGACTAACACCAAGTCTAAATAAAGCTGCTTGAGACTGACTGATAGTCTCGGTTGAGTCTGTGGCTCGGTGTATCGGTGTTGGAATTCCCCGTTCCCTAAGGTTCCATTGTCAAGAACCCAGAAACTATCTCACAATCCATTTTTATGCATATTTAAACACAATAAAATATTCATATATCCTTCTGCTGACTTTTCTCACAAAGTTGGTGTGAGTTCCAAGTTTTCAAGAACACGGAGCGCAGGTAGCTTTGAGGCTCTTGACAATCCGAAGCCTCAAGTCTTGCACGAGTTCTCCGTTCCTAAGAATCTAGAATTCATATCAACTTTGCCAAAAAGCAGCAGAAAGGTATATGAATATTTCATTATGTTTAAATACGCATAACAATGTATTGTGAGGGAAGTTCCAGATTCCTGTGAATGAAACTTGAAAGTACCATCCCTAGTTTAGTGTGTCTCTATTCGCGTAGAAAAAGCAATAGTAAGGTGCCGCTAAGTCGAAAATCGAGCAAAATTTTTTTTTGCTGATTTTTTGGCATGGTTGGATAGAGCTCATCGAGTTACCTATAAAAATGTTGTTTTTAAACATTCCAGGCTAATTTTTCAGGAAAAAATTTTCGAAGACAATATTACCGTTGAAATAGGCTTAGAGTGGAGTGTTATATAGTCCTCTGTTATATTTAATCTTGATTTTATGTTTCTAAATCATTTTAATTGAGTTTTTGAATAAGTTTGGTATAAAAATAAAACTTTAAACTAATTTCAGAGAGAAAATGATTGACTAGTCGTGACTACCAGGCCAAGCCTATATATAGATATTTGAGCCTTAGAGGGGGACTCTTCCAAAGACATCAACTCATCATAAGTACATGTTATACCAATTCTTTTTTCATAGTTATAACCAGCATATATATACTAAAAAAACTATGCATGGGTTTTGGACAAGCCTCTTCTATGATTGAGATTCGCCGTACCTCAGTGATATGGTCTTATGAACATATAGAAATTAGGGTCGTATTTAGCGATTTTCACCATCTAAACTCAAGTCGACAACAAAATAAGTAGTATATTCGGAATCAGCGTGAAAAACTGTACTGAACTATAGGGGTTTTGCCTAAAAAAAATTTCCATTGAAAAATGGCCTGTGGAGGACCCCAGGAAAATTTTCCAATAAAAAGTCTTGAGGGGGGATACAGGCCATTTTTCAATGGAAATTTTTTTTAGGCAAAACCCCTATAGTTCAGTACAGTTTTTCACGCTGATTCCGAATATACTACTTATTTTGTTGTCGACTTGAGTTTAGATGGTGAAAATCGCTAAATACGACCCTAATTTCTATATGTTCATAAGACCATATCACTGAGGTACGGCGAATCTCAATCATAGAAGAGGCTTGTCCAAAACCCATGCATAGTTTTTTTAGTATATATATGCTGGTTATAACTATGAAAAAAGAATTGGTATAACATGTACTTATGATGAGTTGATGTCTTTGGAAGAGTCCCCCTCTAAGGCTCAAATATCTATATATAGGCTTGGCCTGGTAGTCACGACTAGTCAATCATTTTCTCTCTGAAATTAGTTTAAAGTTTTATTTTTATACCAAACTTATTCAAAAACTCAATTAAAATGATTTAGAAACATAAAATCAAGATTAAATATAACAGAGGACTATATAACACTCCACTCTAAGCCTATTTCAACGGTAATATTGTCTTCGAAAATTTTTTCCTGAAAAATTAGCCTGGAATGTTTAAAAACAACATTTTTATAGGTAACTCGATGAGCTCTATCCAACCATACCAAAAAATCAGCAAAAAAAAATTTTGCTCGATTTTCGACTTAGCGGCACCTTACTAGAGAGTGAATAAAGAAAACTGAAAATTTAGGAAAAACATCTATGGGGAAAAAATATTAATTTTCTTTTAAAGTAGCTTCATATGGCAAATAAAAACAATATGAACGAGCTAATCAAAAAGTAATTCTGAGAAGGATAAAAGAATTTTAATTAAACGTTCTTTTCATCAACACCATTATTATTAGTTGCAGTTGTAATGTTACAATCTTCATGATCTTTCTTTTTCTCTTTTATCACTGATTCATCCACAGAATAGGACAGATTTGTTATGTATTGTTTTAAATCTATTTTGACAATTTGAAATACACCGAATAAATTTTCGAGCGACTTTGCTTCTCTTCTTGAACGTTCAATGTGAGTCAAAACATCAACAAAAAGAGATCTAACTGATTGAATACAGTTCCATATCGTACGAATATTATTTGAAATCCAATGGAAATTCGACAATAAAATATACATTAATCCTTTGAGTACAGAATTTTTTTTCAATCAAAAATGATTTTCTAATCGATTTAATTTTTTTTGGCTCAAAATGATTACATGCAAACCTTATAATAATCAAAAAAACAATTTTTTTCATCTGTTACACAATATGCTAGGTTGCAAGTGTAACATTCGATACTCTTTGAACGAAAAAGTAACAAAGTGTATTGAATAAGCAATAAAAACAGTGCAAGGAAACGATAATTCTATTGCACTACCAAGAAGAATGTAATTACAACAGTAAGAATAGAAGTAGGAATATTCTAAAAAAAAAACAATATATTAGAAGGAAAGAAATAATGACGTGACTGTAAATTAGCAGAAAGAAAAAAACGATGCGCATAGGATGACAAATGAAGCAAGATATGACCTCTATGATCTTTCAGACCTAACGTTTTTATGTAAATAAAATAATTTTCACTATACTGAAAAATAGATTGTACGACCCTTGCACCACCGATCCCAAAGAGTTGATAATTATTATCGTCGAAATTCCCGAGAACCAAATTGCAACGAAACATTGTTTCAATAGATCATGATTTGTTTTTTTCTCACATTATTTGGAAAACTTTTAGACGTCGAATTTCGAAGTAAAATCCAATATTCTTTACGATAAGAGTAAGTGTGAAGAGCATTCGTATAGACCTCTAAGATGAGATATTATTGGTAGCAAAACGCTTGCCGCAACTCCTAAAGAATCAAAATCTGAAACAAGTGCTGATGATTTTCTCTCAAACTGCTCAGTGTCATAATGATCCATGTGTCTAAGGCTCTGTTTACCAGTGTAACAAATCTGTTGTGTTTAAATTTTAATTTCGCAGAGGTTACGCCGACAGTTTTCGGATGATTGTGGAGAATCGTGAGAAAAAATATCATGAATAGTGATAAAACTAACAGTATTTAGTATTCCATTATCGACGCATTTTTCAATTGTCACATTCTCTATATTTTGCCTACAAGTAGGCCATACTATAAGTGTCATTATCAGCAAAATATGAATAAAGAGAAGTTTAATAAAGAAACAAAATTTTGAGATTATATTTTGACGTCAACTGTAAAAGGATGCCTAACAGCGATGATGCATTTGCATCTCGAAACGCATACTAATTTAATACTTTCGTATGATTTACTTTCGAGTACTACACCTTGTTTTTTTTCGACTATACATTGGTACTTTACGAATAAACAGAGAAGCGTGCTTGTCCCCGATCAATAGAAGATAAACTCAATAATTACTAAGACGTCGTATATGACAAGAATATAAAATGAGTATCCAGCACAAGGGGGAAACAGCAGACTTTTGTACTTCAAGTACTCTGCGCTACTTTAAGCTACTTTAAGCTACTTCGAGCTACTTTGAACTACTTTAAGTTTACTTCAGATAAAGTACTTTGAAGTACTTTTCAACTTGAAATTTACTTGACGTTACTTGCAGTTACTTCTAGTTGCTTTGAACTACTTTGAGCTACTTTAAGCTTACTTCGGACTACTTTAAGCATACTTCAAGTAAAGTACTTTGTCGTACTTTTCTACTTCAAGTCTGCTGTTTCCCCCTTGATCCAGCATAATAAAATCTCCGTATAGTAATAATATTCAACAGTAAGAAAATGCAAGATTTTCAACCGTAGATAGTGAAAAGATAGCTGAAAGACAACTTAAGAAATGCTTTCAGAACAGTAAAACATCATATAAAAAAAATGGTTTGCACTTCAGTCGTTAACATTGACAAAATCACCGTCTATTCTTTTACATTGTTCCATAGCGTGGCGACTAGATATGTGCGGGACCAGTTTCGGAGTCCGACACTATATCTTGTAAGTTTTCATTTTTAAAAATATCTCAGAGAAAAGTTTGCTTTTTCGTAGTGACAAAGCTTCACTTTGAAATTAGGAAAAGTAGCAATTCCCAGTCAATATATGCTAGGAAAAACAGCTCTAGATATTGTGTTTTGGTTACTTTTATGGCCTAGATTATTGTGCATAGATCTCGTCAAAATCTATATGACACACTGTTTCAGAGTTGGTACACGTTGTTGAACGAATCTTAGAAGAAAATACTTTACTTTTAAGAAAAATGCATTTTGAGATTTTATAAGACCATCTTCTGATATGAAAGTGTTCGAAATACGTTGAATCGATAGCATTTTTCATTCTCTTCTTGATATAAGCATTATTTTTTTGGCATAGATCTTTATATGCATGTTTGGCGTAAAAGCTCGAATCCGATGTTAATTTACAAACGTAATTGCCATAACAATGCTTGTAAAATAGACACTTGGTAAATTGGAGAAAGAAACAGCAGACAGTGGAATTTATAACAGTACTTCCGATTATCGTTCTTATATTAAAATGATATATTGTATTTCTTTTTGTTAAAAGTTAATCACCAAACAGATCTTACTCGTTTTTGTGAACATGATCTGTGCGATGCAAATATCTCAGATCAACAATATTCGAGATGTAGGTTAAGGTTAAGGATGTAATCGACCGAGTTAAAGCCAACTTGTTTCCTCTATGCTAGAGAAATATTTTTCACAAAATCGAACGAAAAAACTGAATAAAGTTTTTTTAAGTAACCAGTAATGGCGACAAGTAAGACATCCTGCAAGATGTTTACCAGTTTTCTATCTCGGAATGCAGTGTCACTTTTTCACAAAAGAGTCAGCGAATTCTTTGATTAAGCGCTACCGGTTTCTATATATAATCTTTTTATTACATCATTCTTATCACATCTTTTGGTTTATCTATAATTAGAAGAAATTAAAAGTCTTTTCTTCCAGTTCTTCTAAACGCCTAAGGTTTAACTCAAGTATTTTGTTATAATGCTTCGACATGTTTAGAATCATGTGCAAAATTTCAGACTTCTAAGTCTTGTATTTGGCTATGATCTATCATTTCTTTTACGGTAGGCGCACACAATTTGATATTAAATGGTCTTTGATGAATGTAAGAAGTTTGCATTTCATATTTTGGTTTTCAAACACATTCTGTTAAACAGCAAAACATGCCAGAAGATTTATAGTGAAGATCTCTACAATTTACATGAGACAAATAATTTATTAGTTGCACACTTTGTGTTAAAAATCAACAAAATTCTGAACGATTAAATTTCAACCTTGCAAAAAATGATGTTTTGATATGCGACGAATGCATTATTTTGTCATTTATCACCTGATATGTTTTATTTAAGAAAACAGAATACACTTCAAGACGCTCTATAAAAAACTCTATAATTCTTAAAGAACAGTTTATATTATATATGCAGCTTCTTCTTTAAAAAAAAAACAAAATTTTGTACGACCCATGTTCGATGCTGCAAAAATTCTACACGCACAAGGATTTTTCTTTTAGTTTTTCATCCTTTTATCACTCAGTGCGTTTTCTGGAAAAAAACAGGATATGATGAAAGATATAGCGTGAAAAACTCTACAATCCACAGCGTAAAACTTATGTTAACTCTGTACTTTCTGTTTTCAGAAAAACAGCAAAATTCTCTAGACTATGTTTTGCAGCGTCAATAACAGGCCGCTCGGAGTATTGTTTATTTTTAAAGAAAACTTACACAGTTAATATAAGCTCTATATTGTAGATTGTAGAACTTTTCATGCTGCATCTTCCGGTATATTTTGATTTTTTTTGATAAAATATTTTTAGGGATCAAAATATGAAATGCAAAATTTAATAAGTTATTCGTTATGTAGCGAATAGAAAATTACATGTTGTTAGCATAAAAAAAATGATCAGCTACACCAAAGTACAAGACTTAGAAATCTAAAAGTTTTTACATAATTTTAAATATATCTAAGCATTATAATGGAATACTTGAACTCAAACTGAGACTTTTAGAAGAATCGGAGGAAAAAACTCTTGGAGAGACCTACGTATAATGAGCAAGAAAACATTCAAACATACAAAGTATTTTTAAGCATAAATATCTATAGATAACAAACATATTTCGAAGAGAACAACATCAATATTGATCCAAATGGCTCTGTCACTGCACAAATTACCCATCGAACTGGTTTATCGGATTTTAGACAATCTTGACAACAAAACAATTTTTTTGTCCTGTTATAACGTATGTGCAAGACTCGATACAATCATAGACACGTACCGTCCATATCAGGTAATCTTTATTTTAATTGTGAAATCGTATTCTCATAATCTTTGAAACATATCATCCTTTTCGGTAAAACATCTTATTTTGACTACTTCATGCTTAATGGCTTCAAAAAGATAGATTTCATACAATCGCATTCTATACCTTGGTATATCCTATCAGTGGATAGAAAGTAGTGAGATATTTATACATATTATTAAGAATTTCTTCAGTAGAGATGTCAGGGTTTCGATTCTTAGAAAATCCGAATCCATTTCACAATTCATTTTTATGTACTTTGTGAAACACGGTCTAAAATGAGTATTGAAGTGTATAGGGATAAAAAATGTATCACCGTCCCCAGTCTCCCACAAACGTGACAGTTATTTTAATTGCTATTTAATTAATACTTAACTAGCCATTCATATAGTATTTAATTGGTATCGCAGACGTGAGGAACATCTTGAGAGCGACTCATCGCAGACCATGGCAAGCATCTTTGCAACACCTCATCATAGGTATAACAGACATAGTACTGAAAATAAATTCAACGCATTGCTTCGTCTTATGACTATTCACAATAGCTGTATGGTGTTTCACATTTTAATCCTGCAGAAATTACGCTAACAGCTTTTTAAACACAATGCATCAGTCACATAACCTTTCACTGTCTTTTTGGACAAATTTACTGTGAGTTCCGAATTCTTGGAAAACCGAATCCTTATATAGTTCCGGATTTCTGGGAACGGAACCAGAAACTGGTAATCTTAGCTACGGGTCTTGCAGGTGTTGCAAGTTATTCTAATTTATATAATAGTCTATATCCTACATATACTCAATTTTTATGGTAATGGCTCTTGCGGACTTTTAGACTTTATATAGGTGACACAGCAATTAAATACTGACAGTTAAGCTTATGACAATTGACCCGCCAACATCTGGACCACGACAGTCGAGTAGAATATCAGTTGAGGGTTCCATTCCTAGGTACTGAAATTCATTTGACAATTTAGCTCTGTGGTTTTTTGAACACGCTGTAGTGCTTAGACATATTTTTTTTTTCATTTTGAGGTAAACCACTCTACATTTCTGGATTCTTAGAAACCGAAACTCGCATCAGATTCCTAAGAATGAGGAATCTTATTCTAAATTGCTAAGAAAATAAATTTAGACCAGTTTCCTAGCGGCGAGAACTCTCGCTAGGTTTCAGATCTATAGGTACCGAAACCCTCGCCAGACTAGGGATGCATAGGAACAAGATTCCATTTGATAATTCAGTTATGCACGTTGTTGAACAGGCTGAGGTATTTAAACAATTTTTCATTCATTTTGAAGCAAATCACTATAGATTCTCGACACTGTGAACAAGCAGAGGACAAATTTCTTTTTGAACTATAACTTTTTCAAAAGCATGGCATGTGGTAAAGCTCATGTATTATTTCATCTGACTGCGAACAAAAAAAAGTATTGCGAGTCGTATTTTTAGTGGAAAGGAGTTGGCGCCTATATCCCTCCTCTCGAATTTTGTTCTTTCACTTATTTTTTTTTGGAAAAGATGTGAAGATATAAGATCACGTACTCGTTCCTTTGACATTTTTAATATTAACAAGAAAATCAATACTTTATTGGCGGGTCATTTATATAGGAAGATACTAAAAAATATAGAATATTGAGAGATTTCTAGCATCGAAAGTTGATATTTATGTAAAATAAGAATGATATTTTGAATCAGCATGAAAAAATACTTTAAAAGTTCTATTTTGCATCGTAGAATATTTCTATCAAAATTTTATCTGTAGGCGACCACGAGACAAATAAAACACCGAGGAGTAGCGATCAAATTTTCACGAAAAGTATTTTCCTTTGAAAAATAGAACCTTTAGGGTATTTTCTCATGTTAATTCTGCATATCATTCTTATTTAGCATAAATATCAACTTGCGATGGTAAAAACCTCTTAGTACTGTATATCTTCTAGTGTTTTCCTATATAAATGGTCATTCTCTAAAGTATTGATTTTTTTGCTAATAGTAAAAATGTCAACGGAATGGATACGTGATCTTACATCCTCATATCCGTTCCAATAAAAAAGTAAGTGAAAGAATAAAATTTGGTCAGATCGGTATAGACCGTGAAAAAATGCCAACTCCTTTTTAATAGACACAGAATAGACAGCCACAGTTTTCACTGTTGGAAAGAGGAGATGAAGTTACTTCGAATCATTTATTACAATTTTTTTCGAATGTGTTTTCTAATGCTTTTTACATCAATTTTTCAAAAAAAGTAGCGAAAAAATCGTTTTTATCCAAAAGAAAAAAGAGAAAAGTGATTTTTTTTCAGGGAAATTACTGGAAAAATCAGCTAGCAGTTCCGAGTAAAATACATTAACTCCTGAACGATTGCAGCAAAAAAGCTGAGCCTTATACAGTTTTATAGATCTCTCATGGGTAGTTTTAATGCATGCCGGATGATTGAAAACTTCTTGTAGTCATCCATCGAGTATTTTGTTTTTCAAAAAGCTTTGTTGTAAACTTTACAAGAACCAGGTCAAAGAGACTGTAATACACTATTCGATGCATCTTTATCTCTTTTTTCCAACAGTGAAAATTGCAGTTCTCTATCGTGTTTCTATCAAAAGTTACATTAAAAATCGGATGAGCAATGCTTTTTTTGTTCGTAGCGAGATCGTACTAAGGGTGCATCGAAATGGTATATGTGCTTTTTATGGAAAATCCTCTGCTCAAAAAATTTTATTGAAAATACTGAAAATATTTGTGCTCCTGACCTTTACTTACTGCCCACTGTACTCAGATTCCCAGAAACGGGAAGTCCATTTTAAATCGTTATGAAGAGCAATTTCGACCGGCTTTCAGGTTTCTTTGAACATGAATCCTCATCGGGTTGCGCGTTCCTGGGCATTTTTGCACAGGCTGGGATGTATAGACACTTTTTCCTTCATTTCGAGACAAGCCACTATAAGTTTCAGTGTTTTTAGCAACGTGGATCTACTTCTAAATGCAAAGAACAGAAATTTATGGTGGTTTTCTGGTTGTTGAGAACGCAAATCGGGTTCCCATTCCGAGCAACCTTGGAACCTGTAATTACTTGTCTTAAAATAAAATACTAAACATGTCTAAATACTTCGGTGTGTTCAAAAATGCGCAGAACTGAATTGTCAATTGGGTTCCCATTCATTGAAATTCGGAGCTTGGTGCGATTTCCCATTATTAGGAAACCTGAAACCCATTATAACTTGCCTCTAAGTAAAAGAAAAAATATCTCTAAACACTCCAGCATGTTAAAAAAACGGACAGAAACGAAATGTTAAATGGGCTTTCATTCTCAGCATCCGACAGATCGATGCGTGTTTCTATTCTTTGGGAACGGAGAGCTCCGAAACTGTTTCAGTGGAATCCCAACATTGGAACTGCTAACTTTCAGCATCATCCATATCCTTACTCTTGCCTTCATCTTTGAAAGATCCCAAGGATTACTTTGGTGAGAATATTGTTTCGCACACTATTTCATTTTCATTATTATAATTTCTTAATGGTATTTGAAATCTTTATTATTATATCAATTTGTCGTGCACTAGTGAGGGTGAGGATAAGAGTATCGGTGAGAGCGAGGCAGGAAATAGTTTCGGAACTGGTGTGGTAACTATTGAAAAGGTTCCAAAAGTTAGGTCCATGGCCAACCCTTCTAAGCCATTCCCATTTTACAGCTTCCACTTCAGATTCGGACACTCTTCAAGAGAAAAGATTTCCGAGAAATCATTTTACATATTGATATTGTGTGACTTTGAGAATAATGTAGAAGATAATCAGTATTCATCCATCTGCGAGCATTTGAATCACTCATATAACTCCCAAAGTATTTTAAATCTGGCGATAAAAAGACTATATGGTATGATTTAGGGTAAATTGCATACGTTAAATTCATCCATCAAAAATTTCCCTGATTGCAATCGAAGATTCGATAGAGCGATTTCTTCTTAAAATGTATGGTGTTATGTTCGATATAGTATTTAATAAAAAACTCTAAAATAAAGAGCATCAGTCAAACGATAACGATTCAGGCAATAATCTCCTATTTCTTCTACACTAGGATAGTACTAAATGTTAAGTACTCTATTCTGTTCTTTTCACAAGAATCTATTTATCAAAAACTGAATTAAGAATGAAGTTCGAATAAACTAACTAAAAATTTGTTATAGACATTTATCGAATTAAATCTTAATCGATGCAAACTCACCGATCAGCAACTAAAGCGTCTAGCAAATTCGTTGCAGAATAACAAGGTAAAACAACCTCTCTATTCATCCATTGCATATTCACCATCTTCACTTCACACAGACACTCACAACGTTGTATCTTGGTGACAATCAACTCGGTGCACAAGGAGCACAATATTTGGGTAATACCTTAAAAACTAACACGGTGAGACAACTTCTCTACTCATCTGTTACATATTCATCATCTTCACTTAGTACAGACACTCACAACACTGCATCTTCAATACAACCGAATCGGCGCAAAAGGAGCACAATATTTGGGTAATGCTTTACAAACTAACACGGTGAGACAATTTCTCTACACATCCATTACATATTCACCATCTTTATTTAACACAGACACTTACAACGCTGCATCTTGGTGACAACCAAATCGGCTCACAAGGAGCACAATATTTGGGTATTGCCTTGCAAACTAATACGGTGAGACAACTTCTCTACTCATTCATTACATATCCACCCTAGTCACTTAATGCAGACACTCACAACGTTGCATCTTGGTAACAACCGAATCGATGCACAAGCAGCACAATTATATTTGGCTGACAGAGATGGAATCGGTTAGTATTTCTTTTTAAAATCGAACTGAACCAAATTGAAAAAGGTCTTTAACCGAATCGAACCGAGCTGAGTCAAAGTATATATTAAACTGAGAAATCTTTGAAATGTTCCAAAAGGCATAGTAACTGTATAAACGTACATAATGCCGCTATTGATCAATCTCACTTCGAAATAGTTTTCAGTTCCAAAGGAAGAGAGTGAGGTGCGAAGAGGTTTTCATTTTTAAAAACCAAGTTCATCAACTCTGAATATGGGAGAGATGGCACTTTTGGTAGCGACAAAAATCAAGGCTTTTTATATCAAGAACATCATGTATTGGTTTCATTATCAATACTTCTCGATTTTTCAGTAGTGTAGAACTCGTTAACTCGGTTCGAGTATTAAAACTTTATTCGAGTTTTCAACTTTTAATACTCGAGCACTCGAGTTTTCAACTATTCAACTTTTAAAAGTTTTAATACTCGAGTATTCGAGTTTTCAACTTTTCAACTATTCAACTTTTAAAAGTTTTAATACTCGAGTTTTCAACTTTTCAACTATTCAACTATTCAACTATTAAAAGTTTTAATACTAGAGTATTCAAGTTTTCAACTTTTCAACTATTCAACTATTCAACTATTAAAAGTTTTAATACTAGAGTATTCGAGTTTTCAACTATTCAACTATTCAACTATTAAAAGTTTTAATACTAGAGTATTCGAGTTTTCAACTTTTCAACTATTCAACTTTTCAACTATTCAACTTTTCAACTATTACTATATGATAGATTAAGGATGCTACTATAGGATGCTGCCTGCAGGTTGCTGTCTACAGGATGCGCCCTGCAGAATGCTGCCTCCAGGATGCTGCCTGCAGGATGCTGCCTGCGGGATGCTGCCTGCCGGATGCTGTGCACAGGATGCTGCCTGCAGGATGCTGTGTACAGGATGCTGCCTGCAGGATGCTGTGTACAGGATGCTGCCTGCAGGATGCTGCCTGCAGGATGCTGTCTATAGCATGCTGCCTGCAGGATGCTGTCTATAGCATGCTGCCTGCAGGATGCTGTCTACAGGATGCAGCCTACAGGCACCAGTTCTTCGACGCCCTCACCCTCACCCACTCTCAAACCCCTCACTTCTTACGCCCTCACCCACACTCATAACCTCACCCCTCACCCTCACCCACACCCATAATCTCACCCCTCACACCCTCACCCTCACCCTCAAGATAATTCAAATTGTTTGTTATAACTTCATAAAAACCAGTGGTGATAAATCCTTAAAAAAATGAAAACAAAAGACTAATTTTAACAACATATGAGTTATAAGATGATATAGCATATTCATTTTCATATAATTACATCAAAATTTTTGAGGAACTGTAAATGATCTATATTGAAGAGATACACACAAAAATCTATTGTTTCCCAAGAATTCAAACAAATGATTCCAATGTACAATGAAACGTCTTGATGATCTGAGTTAAACAATACCAAGAAAAAAGGAAGTTTATTTGAAAGAAAGCATTTCATTTGCTTTTCTCTATAGGGAAAGATTAGTTTTGCGTGGTAGTCAAAGGGCTACCTTTTCTAGTATTGATGAGTTTGGTTCTTAAAAGAAATTACTAACTCTTTTCTTCGAATAGACTTCATGATCCTATTATATCCTGAAAGTTTCAGCTCAGACGGATAGGTTTTTCTTAAAATATGCGATATCTCAAAAAGGCATGCATAGAAAAGGCCGAAACAAAAAATGTCGAAAGAGAAAACATCGACATAAAAAAGGTAGAAGAAAAATATCGAATGTGTCAAAATGCTGAAAAACTTGTGAATGTAAATCACGATAAAATTTATGCCTACATTCGTACTAGAATCCTGTAAGATAATACTGTGCTGTATCCTATCTTCTTTCTAGTTTAAAATTTGTATACTGTTAGTCTATGCTCTCTATCTCTAACCAGTCAAACAAAGACTAAAAACACCACTTCTAGAACCATTGATCCTAAGAGATTTTAATAGATTTTCATGATCAAAATGAAGCTAAATAGACTCATCTGACTCTATCAGGAACGAGTTCAGAAAACCTCTCCATGGGATGTGGCACAGTGAAGCAAAATTTGTCAATGGGAGTACGAAGAGCAAAAAACTTTGTGCTGGAAGAAAATGAATATTTTTCGTCAAAAGACCATGCAGCCGTCCTCGCCGCATTTCCTAGATCAACCACTGTACTCCATGAATATCTAACTAGATCTTAAATCCACTTTTTCTTTCTCGAGATTAACCCTATCTTGCTCCATGACCTGCTAACCAAGTGTTACTCAATATGTTTCTGAACTGTACTTCGCACACACATCTATATTTTATGTCCAAATTTTCAACATTTTTTTTCAACATAACTATCCTTCGATGTTTCTACCATTCGATGTTTTTTTTCGGTATTTTTATTATTCGATATTTTTTTCTCGACGTTTTGTTTGGCCTTTATTAATACCATTTCTCAAAAATGGCCTATTTTCGGAGCTATTGTGAGACAGTAGTGGTTTTTGCAAATGTCTTATCTCGGCGGAGAATCATTTGTTTGAGCTGAAGCTTTTAGGATATAATAATGACCATGAAGTCTATTATCCGGGAAATTTTCAGATAGAAATTATTTGCTGAAGTTTTTTTCCTATTATTTTGTAATACCCTGTGATAGGCTGAAAATTCACTGAAACGATCATAACTCAGGAAGAAAGGTCTAATTGGCCAAACTGTTTTACAGTTTTTATCTACACTATAAGCCCTGTCTATGAACGAAAGATGAGCTTGAACGAAAGTTATCAATTGGATATGTTCTCTAGCCCGTGAACAAAACTGTTCGATAGAATACTTGTGCCACATGTGGTAAACGCTATTATGATCATTCGTTTTATATATGGTTTTGAATCATTGAACGAACTGCAAGTATTTGCGTCGAAGTAAAAACAACGTTGTCCATTCCAAAATCAGGCAAAATATTTCATCATACTTCACTTATACTCCAACTTGAAGTAAGAACAAGTACGATGAAGTATTTTGCCTTTTTGTGAAACACGATCCAAAAGAAGTATTGAAATGTATAGAGGGAAAAATTTGGACCCACTCCCAGCCCTCCCCACTTACCGTGACAGACGCTAGCCAGAGAGTGTCACACACCGCGGCACATGCTGGCTAGAGACTATTACAGGCCATGACAGAAATAGCCTCAGTAAATCTACTGTCTTATTGTGAGGATGGGAAAACAGTTATATCGTGTTTCTCATTTTTGATGCCTCAATGATTACACTAATAGCTTTTTTGAAATAGATGTATTTTAAATGATATCAAACTGGTATTCTCATGACACCCATTTGTAGTAAACTCTAAATACATAATAACATTTCGAAGATAATATTGAAACAGCCTTAAAGTGCATTGTAGCATGTTGGAATATGGAATTTTCACTTTTTTTCTCTTGGTCATATCTCTTTGCTTTGCTTTAATAGGATTAACTTAATCAATATTAGTCATAGATTCAACAGAATGAAGAGAACAAGAGCTGAGAACACTTGAGATTATTATAGGACTAAGACACATGAAAGAAAAGAGGATAGACAGGTATATTAGATCAATATTAAGAGATGATATGATCATATGTGTATCGCCGATAGTTGTCTTGGATAGAAATGTGATAAGCAACATTTAGCGTTATCGAAATGATGTTTTATCAGCCAAAATTCGAGCATCTTTACCATGAACCGATGGTATTGTTTACTTTCCAGATAGTATTTAGTGTCAACAATATCTGTACACGATGTATTTACAACTTGCAATTTAGTTATGCCCTAGTCATTATCCGATTTGTTTCGAGTCTTTCATATGACTCTTAATAAACAGCTTATAAAGTCCTCTTGCATACTCTTCATGAGTTTGTGATTACTCAGTATTTTGATTTAGAGTATCAAGAATTCGATGAATCTGGTCGACGACTCCGTGAAATTATTTTATTTCTTCAGTGTTCACTGATCAATAAAGCATCTTTTTAAGCATTAGCGTCAGACAGAACAAAGTAGATGAATACATCTATTGTCATGCGAAATCATATATCCGATGATTTACCCATAGTAAATCGTAGCAGGATTGGTATATGAAGTCAGAGTAATAGTTGAGCCGAATATTGGTGGCCGTTATCTTCATTCAATCCATCTGTCGACTACGAGATGATGGAACAATTCCTAATTTCTATTCATAGAGAAAGTGATAGGTGAACTTCAACGTCCTAAATGTTATTCATCTGTGATGTGATCTTAAATCGTTGCAGTAAATTCAACGATTTGTTTTCCAAAAGGCAAAATTTTTCAATAATACGTTTGCACCAAATGTCACAAGTGTCGTTATGATTAACTATTTTTCATACAGTCGTCAAACAACAGATGACACTTGCAGCTTAGTATTAGAGTCAATGAAAATAAGCGGACAAAACCTTGATTCAATTGATTCATTTAGCATGCTATTCTCTTGTTGCTTGCCAGTTTACCAAGTTTTTTTTTAAATGGCTTTCATAAATGAATATAATCATTGGCACTTTTCGAATAGTTCATATTTCATGTGAGAGTATCGATGAATTACTCGACAAAAATATTTAGGTTATTACAGATAAAATAGATCAATAGAATCTACTGGAGATCATTCTGATTCATTTAATCGGTGATTCGTAAAAACGAACTATTTTTGAGTCATTCAGTTCAGGTCGGTATAATAGATGGACTAAATTTTGACGATACATGGAAAATTGTCATACATTTGATATGTAATCTTCATTGTTTAACAGGAAGCTATATATCTGTCGCCAATAATTGAAATCAAGGAACAACACGACTGGATCCCAATGATTCCTTTTTCGTGTAATTTTTTATCACTATCATCACTCGAAAATGATGCATCGGTTTAAATAAATCAGTTGAACAAAACATCACAGATAATAATGATTTTGTTTCCGTATAATCATCGAACAACTCAATGAGTTGAAATATTCGGTACAATGCCAGTGGAATATATAATGATGACTATTACAAGAATTATGATCGATCATTCATTGCGTCAGGTTCCAAATGTTAACATGTTTCACACCTTTATTCAATCGATACCACATCAATGAACACAGGCATTGGAGGCCGGACGATTGGCAAATATTTATCAATATACCATATAATCTCTTTCTGAGAATCAATGACTCAGAGATTCGATTTACTAACCCACGAAATATAAGCATAAACTTCTCATGAATTTCATTCATTAATCTTGTGATCATTCATCACATTATTGATGCTCACATTTATTTTCACACAAGTTAAAATAAATGAATAAAATTTTTTTCGAAAATTGATTCATTTACAATACATTGTGCGAAAAGCTACATAAGTCATATATCTCTGCAACATGTTCCAAAAATAGACGGATAAAATTCCAGTCATGGTCGTTCATGAGTTATATGATCTTCGATCAATATTACAGATAGATAATACCCTTATCAGATGAGAATGTTAGATTAACATAAGATTGATGAAAACAAAACCTTTCGGATGTAATCTTTGATGAACGTAACCATTCGTTTTCTTTCAGCGAGATATCGAAAAAAAGATGAATGAAACTTTAATATGCATTGTTTCACTGTGATATAAACTCCTATTAGTTTGCCAACTCATATAATAATTATCCATGCGATCAAAACAAAGGAACACAACCATCTTGTGACTCGTTCGTACGCTATATTCTTAGCGAACAGTCAAATTTCCTTATCCTTTATAAATGAGAAGAAAACATAGGCTAATAAAATGATTTACATACGATTATTTATTTATCACGAGGTATTTTTATTATTTAAAAACTTCATGGTCTGATTTCTCCAGAATCACTATAGTAGAACACAAAACGAGTTATCTCTATTTGTTATTTGTGGGATACGCAAGCATTAACTGAATTGCTTCCAATATCTTAAAGAAAATCAAAATAAATGAATTTAGTCCTTTTAACAAACGTTATCATTATTCTTTTGTCATCCGATCATTAATCAATTGTGTTTACCATGCATCGTATGATAAAAAATGAATTAAATAAGTGAAAATATTCATTCATATGACCCCTTTAATATGCAATGAAAAATAAGTTTCATACTTTACAAACTTTCACGTCACGAGTCAAATAGATGAACATAAAGATGATTCCAGCTATCCATTTCCTACTTCATATTGAAATCTAGCACAATAACTAAAGCATTCACAGAAAATTTCTAAATTCCTTAATACAGTATTGGTTCAGCATATTTACATACCTCATACACTTCGAGCTGCCAATGAGCCTATACGCTTCCCATGAATAATCCTACAAATAATTGACCGCAATCCTGCAACATGTGATTAAAATCATTTATGGTGTGATATTCAATGAAGCGAATGAGTCGTAATGTTTGGTTCGAAATGATAAAAATCGGTAAACAGAATTATTATAATTAATCTTCGTTTGTAATGTGATGTTCAATGATGAGAGTGGATGGCAACATTTGGTACGCAGCAAGCAAAAGAGGTGAACAGAAGTATGATAAGTAATGTTCGTTTGTGATGTGATGTTCGATGGTGAGAGTGAGCGACGTTTGGTTCGAAGTGAGCAAACCAGGTGAACAGAACTTTGATAAGTAATGTTGGTTTGTGATGTGATGTTCGATGATGAGAGTAAATGGCAACATTCGATTCGAAGTGAGCGAAAGAGGTGGATAGAAGTATAATAAGTAACGTTCGTTTGTGATGTGATGTTCGATGATGAGAGTGAGTGGCAACGTTTGATTCGAAGTGAGAAAAACAGGTAAACAGAACTATGATAAGTAACTTTCGTTTGTGATGTGATGTTCGATGATGAGAGTACGTGACAACGTTTGGTTCGAAGTGTGCCAAACGGGTGAACAGACGTATGATAAGTAATGTTGGTTTGTGATGTGAAGTTCAATGATGAGAGTAGATGACAATATTTGGTACGAAGTAAGCAAAAGAGGTGGACAGAAGTATGATAAGTAATGTTCGTTTCTGATGTGATGTTCGATGATGAGAATGAGTGGCAACGTTTGGTTCGAAGTTAACAAACCAGGTGAACAGAAGTCTTCTGAGTAGCGTTCGTTTGTGATGTGATGTTCGATGATGAGAGTGGGTGGCAATGTTTGATTCGAAGTGAGCAAAAGAAATGAACGGAAGTATGATAAGTAATGTTCGGTTGTGATGTGATGTTCGATGATGAGAGTGAGCGACTTTTGGTTCAAAGTGAGCAAAACGGGTGAACAAAAGTTTGATAAGTAATGTTGGTTTGTGATGTGATGTTCGATGATGAAAGTAGATGGCAACATTTGATTCGAAGTGAGCGAAAGAGGTGGATAGAAGTATGATGAGTAACGTTCGTTTGTGATGTGATGTTCGACGATGAGAGTGCATGGCAACCTTTGGTTCGAAGTGAAGAAAAAAGGTGAACAGAAGTATCGTAAGTAATGTTCGTTTGTAATGTGATGTTAGATGATGAGAGTAGGTGGCAAAGCTTCGTTCGAAGTGATAAAAAGAAATGAACGGAAGTCTTTTGAGTAATGTTCGTTTGTGATGTGATGTTCGATCATGAGAGTAAGCGACAACGTTTGGTTCGAAGTTAACAAAAGAGTTGAACAGAAGTGTGGTAAGTAATGTTGGATTGTGATGTGATATTCGATGTTGAGGATGAGCGGCAATGTTTGGCTCGAAGTTAGCAAAAGAAGTGAACAGAAGTATATTAAGTAATGTTGGTTTGTGATGGCATGTTTGATGATGAGAGTGAGTGGCAACGTTTGATTCGAAGTGAGGGGAAGAGGTGGATAGAAGTATGATAAGTAACGTTCGTTTGTGATGTGATGTTCGATGTTGAGAATGAGTGGCAATGTTTGGTTCGCAGTGAACAAAAGAGGTGAACAGAAGTCTTTTGTGTGATGTTCCTTTGTGATGCTATATTTGATGATGAGAGTGAGTGACAACGTTCGATTCGAAGTGAGGAAAAGAGTTGAACAGAAGTATGGTAAGTAATATTCGTTTGTGATGTGATGTCCGATGATGAGAGTGGGTCGCAACGTTTGGTTCGAAATAAGCAAAAGAGGTGAACACGAGTATGATAAGTAATATTCGTTCGTGATGGTATGTTTAGTGATGAGAGTGAGTGGCAATGCTTGGTTCGAAGTGAACAAAAGAGGTAAACAGAAGTATATTCAGTAATGTTGGTTTATGATGTGATGTTCGATGTTGAGAATGAGCGGCAATGTTTAGTTTTCCGCGAACAAAAGAGGTAAACAGAAGTCTTTTGAGTGATGTTCCTTTGTGATGCTATATTTGATGATGAGAGTGAGTGACAAGGTTCGATTCGAAGTGAGGAAAAGAGTTGAACAGAAGTATGGTAAATAATATTCGTTTGTGATGTGATGTTCGATGATGAGAATGCGTGGCAATATTCGGTTCGAAGTGAAGAAAAAAGGTGAACAGAACTCTTATGGGGAATGTAGGTCTGTGGTGTGATGTTCGATGATGTGAGTGGGTGGCAACGTTTGATTCGAAGTGAGCAAAAGAAATGAACGGAAGTATAATAAGTAACGTTCGTTTGTGATGTGATGTTCGATGGTGAGAGTGAGCGACGTTTGGTTCGAAGTGAGCAAACCAGGTGAACAGAACTTTGATAAGTAATGTTGGTTTGTGATGTGATGTTCGATGATGAGAGTAAATGGCAACATTTGATTCGAAGTGAGCGAAATAGGTGGATAGAAGTATAATAAGTAACGTTCGTTTGTGATGCGATGTTCGATGATGAGAGTGAGTGGGAAAATTTGATTCGGAGTGAGGAAAAGCGATGAGCAGAAATCTTTTGATTAATATTCGTTTGTGATGTGAAGTTCGATAATGAGAGTGAATGGCAACGTTTGGTTTGAAGTAAATAAAAGATGTGTGGAGAAATATTTTGACGAATGTTCGTTTGCGATATGATGTTCGATGATGAGAGTAAATGAAAACGTTTGGTTCGAAGTGAGCAAAAGAAGTGAACAGAAGTATGATAAGTAATGTTAGTTTGTGATATGATTTTCGAGAATGAAAATGAGTGGCAATGTTTGTTTCGAAGTGAGTATAAGAGATGAACTGTAATATCACCAATGTATGTGTGTGAGACATTGATAATTTTATGATTTTTTTTAGACTTTTTTCGGATTTGCCAATGTCCCGTGTATTTTCGTGAAGT
Source organism: Macrotrachela quadricornifera (assembly GCA_022393335.1). Taxonomy (NCBI): domain Eukaryota; kingdom Metazoa; phylum Rotifera; class Eurotatoria; order Philodinida; family Philodinidae; genus Macrotrachela; species Macrotrachela quadricornifera. The sequence goes on along the minus strand of JAJEKB010020603.1, from coordinate 143,143 downwards.
TTTCATTCGTCGTGCTATAATAAAAAATGCGGATGTGAGAGGGGTGGTGAATTTAAACAATTAGCCGTCACTATCTGGATGTGGATACGAATTAAACAGATCGTTCTTCAGTTTGCATAAAAGCTGGATAGATAAACTAATTTAAATTAAATTGGGACGATAATGTAATTCTTTTATATTAATTTAATATTATTTTAAGGTCGAGGATGAGAAATGTGTTTCAGGGAGTGGATAAAATTATGAGAGAAGAAGGTGTGCGGAACAGTAAGCATAGCTTTTTTAGGAAATTGGTAAAAATAATTGCTTTATTAATGAATATTATGAAAATAATAAATAATATGATAAAAGTTAAATTTTTCTTTTGTGTAAGCTTGAATGTTGCATTTAAACGTAAACTACAATATTGAAAATTCAATGTTCATCATAAAGAGATTATTCCGGTGAGATAGAATGGTATGAATTTTTGAATATAATTTTTTTCTAAATATTGTCATTGTAGTAAAATATATAGGTTCATTAAATTTACTAGATGTATTAAAGTTAGGCATGCATGAAACCCACACCCAAACTATTGGACAGTGTGGGTTGGTTGTCTAAATTTTATTGAGGAGTCATGTTTGATTTCGTCTTAGTTACATGCTGATATGAAATGCACAAAGCTTTCTCTTCTTCGATGTGAATACAGAAGACATCAGTTTTTGCATATCCAGGTGATAATTAGAAAAAGACCTAAGCACAAATTCATTAGGGTAAACTTAATATCGAAATCCAAACAGTGTGAGTTTGGGTTATATCTAGTTTTATAGTTAATAGTAAAATCATTTTAATTTATATGGAAATAATCACCTAAAAAGAATTTGTATTTCTACTTTTTTGACATATTGTCTGTGTGGAAATGAAGAATAAAAAGGAAAAAAGTACGGATTGATACAAAGAGAGAAAATGGGCTTTGAAATGTATTACGCGTTCGTATATAGTAGGGAAAATGTATATTAATGGTGAATATCGAACATTACATAGCATTTCTATTTACATACATACATGCATATACGTTCTATTGTCAGATTATAGAGATAGATATATAACTATGTGATAATGCAGTTGATGATATTACTATTCCTTTCTAGAATATTGTTATCCCATAAAAAATAAAAATATGTACTGAAGATATTGTAAATATGCTATTGCATAAATGTATTTCCTGAAGCAATACAAAATAAGAGTGAGTATTAATGATAACTACCATAATCTGAATTTCATCGTAATTATGGGTGTGAATAATCAGGTCATATGAAGAATCTGCATAGAAAAATTCAAACCTGAATTTAACCTGAAAATGTATCCGAATGGGTTGCTCTCTTGTCTTTGTAGGTTATTTAGTATATATGGTAGTGATGAAATATCTAGAATAAGAAAGGGATATATTGAATGATTCTTCATTATATACTGTAAGCAAAGAAATGACTGAAGAATTTTGGATAAACTAAAAGACAATTGTTTTTACTTGGAAAGAATATTCAAAAGAAACAGTTGTTAAGAAACTTGTGAAGTGAAAGAAGTGTTTATCTTTTGTTTTTCAAAACATGCAATAGAGTCTTTTTTATTTTTGAGATCATTCCTTGTGTTGAATCATGTTGCGAATTTGTGTTTTATGATAAAATTTACATGTTTCATTATGTGTAATCGGTCGGTCTTAACGTCCTGTGCGAAAATTTTTGGACAAAACACTTGTTCATTTTTGACCCCTCCAAAGTTGTTCTATATGAATGAGAAAAGATGGATAAGGAGCAGAATTTAATGCTCTTTCCAAATATAAGTTCAGAAATTCTCTGTCTATTTTTGTTTACAAACAGTGAAAGAATCTTTGAAAGGCATGAAAAAATTGTTTGGACGGAAATATTTTTCGTACATTTTCATATCTTTACTATTGTGATTTGAAACTGGAGGTTGAAACTTTCGTTCATATATCAGATCGTAGAGTAAATTCTGCCCTATAAAATGCATTTTTTAAATTTCGTTTTGTTGTCATATTAAGTAGCTTAATCTTTGTTTTCAATTTACCCTAGTCTTTCATAAATGTAGTTTTTCACCATAATCAATCTCACGTAAAAATAGTTTCTGAAAAAAACGCTCATAGTTTCACTTGTGTAAGGGGCTAGATTAGAGTTCGACATTTCATTTGGTAGAGCACTGCCCACTCTACAAAACTACTATACCCAGCTGCTTTTAGTGCGTTCTTATAGGGACTTGAGACAGAAGCAAGGAGCAACATTTTAATCAACCAGACTAGTTCTCCTGCACGTTCAAAGTTTGGCTCACCATTCCATTAAAAAATCAAGTACAAAATTTTTGAGTCCGTATTCAGAAAGAGCACAAAATTCTGATTATAATCCATAGATTTTTATTTATCTGCAACATTATTAAGCAGATCAAAAAGAAAGCATATATTGTCAAGCAGCTTCGTTTCGTCACTTAATCCAAACAATTTTTTCATGCCTTTCAAAGATTCTCTCATCGCTTGAAAACAGAAATAGACTCAGGATTTCTGAACTCATATTTGGAAAGATCACCAAATTCTGCTCCTTATCCATCTTTTGTCATTCATATAAAGCAACTTTGGAGGGGTCAAAAAAGAACAAGTATTTTGTCCAGAAACTTTCACACAAGACGTTAATGGTATTGAGTATCATATTTTACCATCCCGATGTTGATTCCATATACACTCAGTTGGGGCAATTCGGATCAAAATTGCAAAAATTGA
>JAJEKB010020603.1:91742-130382 GCA_022393335.1 Macrotrachela quadricornifera | reverse complement strand
TTGGCATATTTTACCACTGCTTCAAGTCAAGAGCGATACTATGGAATTCCTGGAATCCCTGGAATCTCATGGAATCCTTGGAATCCCATGGAATCCTTGGAATTCTATGGAATCCTTGGAATTCTATGGAATCCTTGGAATCTCTTGGAATCTCTTGGAATCCCTGGAATCTCATGGAATCCCATGGAATCCCATGGAATCCCATGGAATTCCATGGAATCCTTGGAATCCCGGAATCTTAGAATCAGCTGTTTCCCCCTTGTAAGTTTTTCTATTCCATTGAAACCTGCAGACAACATTCGAGAAAAGATTTCATCAGGTACACAAGCATAATCAATTGAATCATTTGTTGTTGCCGGTACTTTAATTTTTCTCATTGATACAGGCTCGCTTGCTTTGTTTTTCGTTGATTTTGCTCTTATTCTTATTCTTATTTTTTATTGGTTTTGGTGGATTCAAAACAGTTTCATTCGTAATTAATCTAGTTGTTTCGTCCATTTGTTAATTGATCTATATCGATTCATGAGCTTATCGACTCAGTAATCATTTGTGAATCCATGCCTTGATTTCGAAGTTTTCGATGATAATGTTGAAGCTTGCGATTTCCACGACTTTTCTTCTTTTCTTTAATGTGTTGTTGCTGTTCGGAATATTTTTGTGATTCTTGTATAGTTTGATTTTGATTAGAAAAATTTGGATAAGAATCTTGATAGTGCTGAGCATTCGGAATATTCCATGCTTGATTTATTAGTTCATTGTTGATTTTCATTAAAGCGCATTATTGAAATATTATATTAGTTATGAAAAATATCTCTGAAATATAAGTCACTTATAAGAATGTAAATGTCATCTAAGTATTATATCTATGTTGCAGAAATAAGATCGAAGAATTTTTTTAATAGAAACCTTTCAAGATTGAAAGGTTATGGTAGTTTATCGATGAGGCAACATAAAAAGTAAGAAGCTCGAGGATGAGTTCAATAAATAGCTATCAGAACGTGTTTCGATCTTATCAAAGCTCTTGAGATTGAGGGAGTCCTAGATATGAAAAAATTATATTGTTTGGATTAATGCAAATTTGGGATTTTAAATATTCTACAACTCAAAAGGAAAAAGATTAGATGATTTATCGCTACAGTGATTCGTAATGAAAAAGAAAGTCTTTACTTGAGGGCCGATAAACAATTCGTCTTTTAATAATCTTGAGGGTGAAACGTGGATGAATTATATGGAAGAACTACCACGACGCGTTTTGTTCCAGTTACGAATCTCATCAGGTAGCATAATAATTTGTATAAATGAAAAACTAAGTATCTGGAAAGTGAAAAGTTGAGGGTGAGTTTGAACAAAAACTACCACTACCTTGATTTTGATCCCAATTAAAGAAAACAATCTTTAGCTGATAAGAAGTCTGTACGAGAAACGTATAAAAACTGAATTAAAAGCTCAATATAAATATGCCTTCAATATTAGTTTAAAATAATTTACAAGGTAACGGATTATCTTTGATTATACAGTGAGTATAAATCAAATACTTAGCATAATCTCAGTTGTGATCTTTTTAAAAGATTTTATCGAGTGGTATGAAATTGAAAAATGAAATTTAACCACATTAAATGAGAAGAATATTTTAAAAGCTTTCTTCCAATATTAATGTTACTATATTTTGAAAATGGCAGATACGCTTTAATTCGAAACACTGAGTTTTAAGCGATTAATTATGATATCCGTTTTCGAGAGCAGTTCTGGAGATATATGATCAAATGGTATAGGAAGGGTGAGGATGAGTATTACAAAATAGAAAAGCCATAGTCAGCTTCGATCTGTCTCACGAGGCAACTTTCTGAGGTGTTCAATAACAATTTCCTTCATTCACATGTTGCTTGATAGAGGGCACCGAGATAGAAAAAAGCTCAAAAGGATTTGGGCTGACAGCTCTTTCTTCAAAAGTTATGGTCAATTTTCTGTTTTTCTCAGTCAAAATGACTAAAAATTGAAAATCTTATCATTCAGTCAAAAAAAGACTATATACACTTGAAATTTTCAGCACTACGTAGTCACACGCGTTGCTGCTTGGTTTGAAAATTTTAAATTATTTAGTTGTTTTATTCTAGACTTACAGGATTTATGATGAATAGTATCAAGGAGTATTATAATCAGCTGATTTAATCCATCACTTTTATGCATTCCAGTAGATGTTATGATTCTTCTACTTCTATTATCATATGATATGCACTTTTCTATCACCCATACCATTCAATTTCCCTATGACATCGTAAACATTCTTCTATGACGTCAGGTGTTTGTCCACTATGTTATGTTCTCTCCTAGATTCTTTTCTACAGTACGGCATTCAAAACCTATATATAATTGTTTAACTTTTTACAATAAAATATGCGTATATATCGGATACAATCATCTTTTGATATTGCCTAACACAAACAACACGGTGTTTGTAAGGATCAAGTTAACAGCAAACAGATTGAAAGAGATATGACTAGTTTTAAGACAATTACTGCTTATTCTTGGTTTGGACGGAACTGATAGTCAAGAAAATTAATAAATCTTCACAATGTCTTGTGACTTGTCTTCAATTACGTATGCTACCGAATTACTATCATCCATTGGTTTAACTCATGCGTACACAGCACGTGATGAGGATGTGGCAGGAAACGTTTTTGAAGATATTCAATCGATCTTCATTTGCACCCAGTATAATTTTGAAAAAGAACGAACGTTAGATTTTACTGATAGTTTTGATGAAGAAGCAGAAGTTGAATCAGATGATGAGAAAGATGTTAACGACGATGAAGAAAACAATTTATTACACTCATTTTGCTCCAGTATATGAAGAAAGTCATTGATTAAGGATAGAAGCTATATCTGACAATTTCGAAAACACATGGAAAGTCAAGATATAACGAAAGAAAACCTGAAGAAATTAATTCGTACGTTTATAGATCATTTGAGGAAGTACATGAACAATAACTATTTATACACGACATAGATTTGAAAATATGGGGGTTGCAAAAGACACGTGAAATAAATGATGGAAGTTTTTGTGGAAGATAAGATTATATTAACAGTATTGTTCGAGCCTTTTTTTTGTAGCCTTCTCTCTTTCGATTTCCTACACAGTTCCTCTTCTTCATGTTGTATGACATGATAGAACAAAATGTGCAGAGCTGTAGTGAAGAACACGACAAACATTGATTTTAACACTGTTCTCTGTGTGTTTCAGTGAACACTGAATTCATCTGTTTAAACATCGTCACAGAATTTGCAGCCGACATGTGACAAAGCTATTAACAAAGAGAGAAGTCGAAAGCATGTATGAGATCAATAGATCAGTTGACGATTTTGTCTCTGCCGTATAAAAGATGCTTCTGGATTAGGATTCTCGTTACGTATTAAACATGGATCTATTGTCACTACACAATACAACTCACAGATATACGGTTCAGTCAATTGTGTCATTGGATGGTACTTTGATCAGTAAATTGTTTATATGCCTTAAAGAACCGAATGGACATATGAGTGAAACTATCAGATAAATCCTATTTCAGGAGGATAATTCAATAATTACCTGTAAGTCATCTGTTAACTATGTCCTCATGGTTGTTCCTTTTCCTTTTGACTTTATACATTTTTCTATCATTGTTATGCGGTTGACGAAGAGTAGAACACAAAGGGTGTGATGCCACGAAAGAAGGACCGAAAAATAAATGTTAAATGTGTTTTCCTCGATATTTTAGGTTGCAGATCAGGAAAGTTAACAATCAGTCTTACACAATATTGGAGTGATCATATAGTTGTGCCTTTGGTTGGCGACAAAAATTGTCTGCTTTTAAGTGATTACTGGGATGAACAGAAGACCGAAATTTTATATAAAAAAAATGAAAAATTTAAAGCGCATTGAAATTCCACAAAAGACAACGTCACTGATTCAACCATTGAATGTAGAATGGAATCGTCAGTCTAAACACTTCGATCGAGTGATGTACAATCCTGTTCGTCTTTATGATTTGGATTTCAATTTAGCTCAACGAAACAATATAATAAAAATGAATAGTTTGGCCTATAATCAGTTGTCTTCATCGAAGTTCATTCCAATGAATCTCTATGCGTGGTATCAGTCAGGACATTTGAAAACAAACCCTGATTTCTCTCAATATTATGGAAATCTGTTTTTCGTTTTCTGAATCTCGCTGTTGTCAATCAAATCCCAGGCAAGTAAAAGATTGTTGAAGACGACCGACATGACTAGTCAGGAATGTCCATAATATGCGTCAGATCTAGTCTTAAACGTCTCTCCAACCCGTCCTGGCTAGTTATGTTTTTCTAAAACGTCTTTCAGATACGTCAAGACTAGTCTAGATCGTCCTTGCATCTAGTCATATGCGGTCGAGTTATTGTCGGACTAGTCAAGAAGTTAAAAAAGAAAAAGCTAAAAGATAGATGCGAGCTTATAATCTGTCCATCTTCACTATCGCCATGGCGTCATGACGATATATTCGAACGCTACTGCAGATGGGCGTCTGATCGTGTAGTCTGTAGAGCAGAATGACAGCGGTCTATTTCATAGTCCATTCTATTGATCGAAGTAAAGGAGGTCTGACTAGTCTTAGGTGTCCGAACAATCCGTTATCCTTATAGTCTTTGATTACAATAGATGTCTCAGAATCACGTCTGGACTAGTCTAGACTATGTAAAAAATCTATCATGGTTTATGCCTGTCTTACTACCTCATCCATACTAGTCCACAAATAAAAAATTAAAATCAGTAATAGAGAAGATGCATACAGTAAAACCTCTCTAATGTGAACACCATTGGGGCTTTTCAAAAATGTTCACTATAGTGAGGTGTTCACTTTCGAGAGGTAACGTATGTTTTGCTGAGAAATCAAGCAAAAATCCCGAATGTATACTGCTATATTAGTCTAGAGTTTAGCAAGAGCTATTTATTCTTTCTACTGATATATTTTTATTTAAATATTTTGTATTAGAAAAATGTATAGATGCAAGACAAAACTTAGTTTTCTTTCAAAAAATCTTCCGATGTTGTTTGTTTTTTTTGTTTTTGAATCAATATAAACATCAGTTAACTTTAACTCTAATTCATTAATTAACTCAATTTTCTGTTGTAAAGTAAGATCATGATGTGATGACATTTTCTTAATGAATATTTGATCGTGTTTATTACATAAACAGAAATTATGTAGGAGAGAGATAATTAGGCGAAGAAGGAGAAAAGTAGTTTTCTTTGTCTGTTTAGAAAATGAACAATAAGACGAATTAAGACAATGACCTTCTTATGCAGAACAGGCGTTAGCTAGGAAAAATAGGTCAACTGTACAAGGCATATATAACAGTTGAACAGAGAAGAAAAGAAGTGGAGCATTGCGTAACAGAAAGAAAAATAAACATGCAGATATGTTCACATTAGAGGGGTTACAATAGCTAGGGGGACCGGAAAAGGAGTGTTCATGTTCAGAACAGAAAGGTGTTCACAATCGAGAGGTACATTTCCAACAAAAATCGCTCCGTTGGACTTGAAAGTGTTCCGAATAAGGAGGTGTTCACATATAGAGGTTTTACTGTACTTGTAAGTATTTAATACAACAGTATTAAATATGAAGCAAGTATTATCTAAATAGAGTCAATAATACAATTTCAAGTCAACGTCATATAATGAGTATACTAGTGGAGAATTGCATAGTAGTACCTGATCTAAAATTATCCATTTGTATAATTTATGAAAAAGTCTCTGGTCATATCACATATATTCCTATGGTTCAAATCATGTCTAAAGACCATTAATATTACTACATTTTTATGTTCTAGATGTATTTTTGTTACGCTGATGCATTTCAAGTGATGAGTGTGCGCATCGTTTAAGACGAAGGACATGACTCCCAGTCTCCTGTGACTATTTAGTAATGGCTTTTTCTAAGACATGCAATCCTATATGAAAAAAATGACAAAAAAAATCTGATAATAGTCGATTATTTTTTAATGAAAAATCGATTAAAATGGCACGATTTCAATCAAATTTTATAGTTTTCATCGATTATAATTGATTATTCTACTTTTAATCAATTTTAATCGATTATTTTGTTTTTAATCCATCATAACTAGGGTAGTGGAAGAATGAGTAAGTACCAATTGGTGTCATCTCATGAAGTATGGCACATGTGTCAGAGGTTGGTCTAGCATTGTACTACCTATTTGGCGACGCAAGGAATCTGAAAAACCAATTAAAAACTACGATTTCTAAGTCAAAACTCGAGAAAAACGCGTTTTTCAGCTATCAGAATTAAAATCGATTAAAATCGCTTTGATTTTTAAGCGATTATTCTGGTTTTTAGGAAAAAATATTATTTTAATTGGTTCTCTTGATCAAAATCGTTTTTAATTGATTTATTTTTAAAATTTAATCAAGAATTATAATGTTTAATCGATTTTTTTGATTTTTTTTACATGGGTTATCTTGCCAGCATCGCAATCTCTACTTTTCGTTCATATTTTCCAACTATATAGATGCTTCGTATAAATATCAAGTGAGTTAATAAAAAGATAAAAAAAGAAGAAATTCATGTTTTCTTTGATATTAATTTTGATTTGTAGAGGTCGAACAATTAGTCGTATGGGCAACTCAGAACGATGATTTCTGAAGCAGTATTTCGTGAATTTTTTTGTCGGTTCCCGACAGAACCGGATTCGTTTACCGGAATACTGCTTCCATAAAATTTTCTGAAACGTCCGAAATCGAATGTTTGGCCTGGGTACACCGTTCCTTCAGCACAAGGTGACTGGTCTTAATAACTCATTGCCTCGGCTTCTCAATATATTCTCCAACAATGACTAGCAAAGTAATGTAGTGAAACAAATGTAAGATGCGTAACGCTACTTATTCGATTATATTGTTTTGTATGTAACTTTCAAAAATAAAATATATATTGATACGGTCAATTCGTTTCGATTCCATCCATTGATGCCAAGTAACCTCAATGAGGTATGACAAATCTGAAAAGAATTTGTCCTCTCATTCTTTGTTACAGAAATATCCAGCTTTAACGTAATTGACTCCATAACTCTCAAAATCTTGGAAGGAAGCGTATTGCCGTGTTTTGATTTCAAGCTTTGCCAATTGAAAGGCTTCGAATAGACTAGATTGTACAAAACTTCAAAATTTTTGAACATAATCTCTACCAGATATCAACGTTTCCTATAACATCTGTGAAACAGCATTCGTCGTCTAAAAAATTCATGCCTGTGAAAAATTACACTCAATAATTCCGAAATTTTGTAGTCTAATCTACTTGAGACTTTCATATGGGCAAAGTTTCAGATCAGAATTCGATAATACATTTTTTTTCTCCAAATCTTGAGTGCTATGGAAATCTGTAGGAATAATTCCTTTTCAAATTTTTTATACTTCATTAGACATCTAAATAAGTTTCTGGGTTAATTGCACACATAAAACAAGATGCTGAACGAAGGATAATTAAATAAGTTCTGATACATTTTTCTTTAGAATGCAGCTAGGGTTTACAAATGGCTGCGTTGAGTTTGAATCCTTTTGTATTGCCACATTGTCGTAGAACAGTGCACAAGAACGGATCGATATAATGACATTGAAGAAAAGTATACTTTGACGGACAGGTGATTGTCTGTCGAGAACCTTCTTGCTTATCAGTCCATGCTACTACATCTCGATCATGATAAATATTGAATATTTTCTTATGAATATCAGCCATATCGACATTTCTTGTTTCTTCCATTTTCGTATGGCTATAAGTGATGCCTGGGCCGCTGACCGAAACTACCATCGATGTTTTATTCAACAATGCCACACCGGCGAGCTTCGCTAGACCACCACCCAACCTAATAGATAAGAATAGAGAACAATCAAATTTTTTCTTGACGCATGACTTACGAGTGACCGACAAGTATGAATGAACGTTTATCGCGATATAACTCACGAATTTTTTTCAGTTTGGGTACGATTTGATATAGATAAAAACGATTCTTATACCATCTTCTCGGTTGGGCGTTGATTATACGTTCAATAATAGATAAATGCTTGATTATACGTGCTGTCATATATTCAGGAAAGAGTTTTGACCAAGGAAAGAGAATGGATAAAATTTGATATAAGAACGATTCAGTCCATGTATCGAAGTCGATTAGCCACTCGTACGACAATGTAGTACCTAAGGAAAAATGCAAAGACAAATAGAAGAAAAGAAAATGAAGTTTTAAAAAAATTAATATTTTAAAATAAGATCAGTTATTTCATCTGTTAATACTGCCGCATGCACATGAATTTTTTTGAGAATGAAAATCGATATGGACATATCAAAATGTTGCTGATTAACACAAAGGGAAGATTTGATTTAGAATAAATCAATCAAAAAAATAAATAAATAAAACATACCTCGAATACTGACAATGATTGTATGTGGTGTGACAAGTGTAAAATACGTCACATTTCCATAGCCATGAGATTGATATCGACTATTATTAAAGTCAATATAGATTGCTTGTGATTTATTCGCTTTCGGTGGATAGAAATGATCAATTTCAGTTTGTAATTTTTCTGTAGGTTGATATGCTAATGCGGCGAAAAGAACCATATCTTCAATTGTAAATCCTTCGAATTGCCAATTACATGCTGCCATTCGATTATGACCTGTATCAATGATCACGGTATCGTTGCCATATAGGTGTAGTCTATCTTGAGATACTTTTTTTTGTAATGGTTTATTGTTATAATAAAATGTTGATGCGGCTAGGGTGATACCACTAAATGCAAGTAGAGCAAATATGAGAAACATTAAGTAGTATGCATTGACATAGATTGAAATGGAATGATGACATTCAATCCACTCAATCAGACCAGGCACTAATAAATTGCGTGTGTGACCATGACGAAGACGTTTATTCATTAAATACCATGAATCACGAACAACATGATAGCCATGGAATATTATTAGAAGAATGGAAAATATGAGTGGGGAAATAAGGCATAGCACTACAATTAATTTATTACTAAGGTTACTTTTAATTAATGCTACAATGCCCGTAGTTAGTAGAACAAAGATGAAGATGAGTAATAATTGAATGAGATTTACTTGAAAACGAAGAGTATTAAATCGAGCAATAGATGGTGGTAGAAGAAAGATAAATTCAAAACAAGCTAGAAGAAGTAAGAGACCAATGATAAGCAATCGTTCTGTAGTCGATAGATTAGCAGATGAATGGCGAACGACGACCACGAGTGAAGTGAGCATGATGGATTGAATAACAAGAATAAATACTTTGTAGGTGAATATGCGAGATAGACGAACAATGATGTGAGAACTATGTAGTATTAAAAAGAAATTTTGAGAATTTGTTGAGCATGTGAACATTATGTTTTAACTCTCAGCTTAACAAATCACTCTTGGCAATCTAATTTTGAGATTTATAATTTTATAATCGTAGCTACTTTTAGGCGATGGTTTTTTTTTGGAGAAATTCGATCAAAGATGATTCATCGACTGGTAGTTTTAACATTCTATCTCACTGAAAAGTCTCCAGTTGTGATATTAAACCACTTTTTATCACATATATAGAATGATGGCACTTACTCGTAGTATCGATCAAGTGGACCCTTGAAGCAGAGAGAACAAAGGTCTGTACAATAGACATGCTCAAAATCATTGATGTGAACACGTGAGGAATCATACTCTATTATAATTAAACTAAAATTTTAACCAATCAAAATACGTATTTAATTTCTTACCCGCAATCGTTCTATCATCTGTATCATCATTAGCAAGTGCTGGTTCGCCTGTATTCTGGTTTTGAATATCTTCGGGCAATGGTGGTGCCCATACTTGATGAAATAGATAGATCCAAATGACAAAAACCAATGTACCAATGACCAAAACCGATGTACTAATGACCGCATGGTCCAGGACACAAATTACCTGCAATGCAAGTGGAATGAGGATGAGTACGATGACAGTGTTAATTCGAGATAAATTCGATGGGGACCGGAATTTTAGACTTTTCATTGCTTCACTAGTCTTTGTCCAGTTCGAGCACACTGTCAAACCTACATACAATGCCAAACCAAGTAGATGAAATACTACAAAACGTATACAAATACTAATTACACAAGAAAATTTTGTTTTTCTAGAGTAAACTTACAATGCAAACCCCACATAAGTGCAAGGGGTACTTGACCAGCGGGAGAAATCAAACAATTGAGCAGATCTCTACTAGCATAAAAACCGATGTAACCTAATGATGAGAGAGTGACAAAAAGACGATAGAGTTGTTTAACATTAACATGGAAAAAAAGAATTTCATTGTCGATGAAGAAAAGAAGAGCGTTTGTTCGATTATCATTCTTTTTATTGCCTAAGAATAATTCATAACAGAAAATTTTCAATTTTAACAAATCACAATAAAATAAAAATTAACTTACGTAGTGTGTTACTGAAGCAATGACAACCAATTTGTAGAAGAAACCAAAAGTAGTGTGCAGAAAAAGCAACAATACCTGGTATCATTGAATAGCTAACCATAAATATAAAAATATTTGATGATGGTGGCGCGTTTGGTTTCGATGGTGTTGTGAAATAGAATGGAAGGAACAGGAGTTGAAGAATAAAATTCAATGATGTACCTAACCATATGACTGCTGCTTGACAGATGAAAATGCAAGCGAGTATACGTACAGGGAGACAATCCGCAAAGAGATAGAAAAAGACCTTGATTAATCTACCGATAACCAACGAATAGTTCGTGTTTCGTTGTAGTTTTCTCTTTACAAGAAGATCCTGTTTAGCTAATTGTTCAACATCATCGTCAGTAGCCTCGTGTTGATCTGTTGATGGCAGAGCACAATCAATTTGATCAGACATCGTGTCTGACGTACTAGTTCGAAGCGACGTTGTGCGACCTAGAGAAAAACAGAAAGAGAAAGAATGCGTATTTTTTTCGCTTTTGCGTTCTATCCATCAAAAGAAAAAAAAGGAATAAAAAAACTATGTTAGAAATGTATGTCATTTCTTTCTCCTGTAGTCTTCTGTGGACGAAAGAAATGAATGTTAGATAGCCAAGAAAGTTGATCAATCGTAAATTCTTCTCAATTTCTTCTTACTACTGTTTCTGCATAGTTGCTTTGTAGTTTTTACATACTCACAGAGAAAAGTAAAAAACGCACAGAAGCAAATGAATACAGCGTGAGACCATGCGTGCTGCAACAAGAAAGAAAAAGAAGCTCATCTAATATATTTTGCATGTGATGCGAAGCAAAACATTTAAGCAGTCCTTCCCGAGTTGGCTGTTTCTTTCTTTTTTTTCTTTCTTCCTTTTTTTTTCTTCCTTCGTTTTTTTCTTTCTTCCTTTTTTTTTCTTTATTTGCTAGTGTATCGTACTAAATGTTAGGTTTTTCTCTTATTTAATTTCATCTTCTTGCTCAAAAAGTGAACAAAATTACTTTAGTTTATTGATTTATTTTTTATATAGAATACTTAAATCAATTTTTAATACTTTATCAATCGCAAGAGATTAGTGTAGCTGCTTTACAAACAGATCGTATATTTTTGATAACGAATAGTTTTTCTGATTGTAATGGTATGTAATCTTTATTGATTTTAGCTGTAAAAGCTGATTGAGTAATGTATTTCAGATCTAAAAAAAGAAATTATTTTAATAGATATTGTTTCCTTTTAATACAATTTCGAAAGATGTAATTGATCATGTTTTTGTGAAAACTATCATGAAAACAAAGAAATTCTTAGTTTCTAAAATCTGTTCAATTACTCCACTCTTTCTAGATATTTTAGTCACTTGGAGATAAGATATCACTCGTCCTGAAACGAACATAGAGTTATTTTATATTACTTATAACTTTTGCTAACTTTGATCAGTATTTTTAATCTAATTCTATTTAGTCTTTAGTATTGTAGTGAAATCATCTCTATTAGTACTTTTTTCTTCTACTCAAAAAACTGTGGAAACAATTATACATAATTCTTACTGATTGATGTCGTTGTTTCAGTTAAATTTCTTTTGCGATCATTTATCTTATTGTTGTAATTGAATTAACTATCGATTCCAGTTCATCATTTATATAATGCAAAAGTCAATTCAACACATTTCATAATAAAAATTCATACTTATGAACATTATTAATTTATATTACACTATAGACATTTGACAAAAAAAAGCTCTGGTGAATTACATATCTAGTCTCAACAAAGCATGCAATCAATTAATGGAATACCAGAATTTGTTTTGTCTGTATATAAAATTAAATGTAGACAACTTATTTCACGAAGAAATAATTATAAAAATTGATGAATCGATTTGTTTTTTCTATCGTTTAACACAATAAATTCATAACTAATCGAAAATAATCCTTATAGAAATTAAAAAGTATTTTTAAACATTTTTATGCTCATACATCATTCTTATGAAGTAATTCATTCAAATAAGCAACGAAAAATACGACGTTTTTACGCGTTAAATAATTTTCTTTACTCTATCAAAGGCCGTCCTATTGTGATACTCTCATAGGTTCTGAAGGAAGCGAGACAATAAGGGGATAAAGTAATTAGGCCAAAAGTTACATAGACTATAAAACTATGTGCGATATAAGAGTATGAAGTGGTAGAACTATCTATATACATAATATCTTGCCTGTACGTATATTATTGAATGAAAAGTTAAATGTCCGAAGTCATACGTTAAAGGAGAAAACAGCCGTGTAGTATACACGGGATCTCGCTAGTATTTACATATTAGTGGCAGTAAAACGTTTCTTACTAATATTTTAATGAAAGTGGGTTTAGCTTCATCGATGGTAATTATATCAATACAATTGAAAATTCTTCAGCATTAGAAGTACATTCATTTTGGTGAATCTCAATAAGTTAGAATTTATATAGATTTTAGAATGTTTTCAACAAATTATTATGAATAATTTATTGCAGTACATTCATTCTAGATAGAAATACATGCATAGATTTTGATAAATATAATAGATCTAACTTAAACAGACTTCGCACTATGAGGCTCTATAATATATTTCAAATCAGCTATATATGATTACAATAATAAACAATATTGCTAGCAATATGTCTTTAATAATAAGATAAGATCGAGTAAGTATATATTGGAACTCTTCTATCTTCTAATAAAATGATTTTAAAAAATATAATTTCATTAATAGAAAAGATGCTGCAGATGCATATAATGATATACAATTTCCAAAAGCAAAATCTCTGTATACTTTTGTTAAAAATAATATTATAATTGGATTCTCGTAATAGTACGACAAAAATCGACTGTTCTCGTATATTATTATTTGGTTCTAAATTGAATTTTTGAATTTTAATTGATATATAGTGCAAAGATGTCAAGATGCAGAGTATCTCTATTGATTCAAATAGTTTCCTTAATTCTTTTGAATGCTGTTTTTGTTCGATGGATTAATGAAATGGTCTATTTTTTTACAAAAATCTAATAAATGACTACAATTGTCATCAATCTAAAAAGCTTGTTTATATGAAAATATGCATGACAACTAGTAATGTTCGCAAATCTCTTTATTGTCACAGCATCCTAAACCCTATACACGTTTACCAGACGCATTACATGAAAAATGTAAAGTCATGATTATCTTTAAAGAATAATTAACTTTAGTTCTATTTGTCGCTATGCTTTAAATCGAATGAAAGTAGCACTTCTTGACACGTTGAATAAAGACGAGAATACAGTCACTTTTCTTGATAATCACGCGAAAAAATTGTCGCATTTTGTTTCATTCCATGTCCATCTACTTCTCTTCAAATTTCAAATAATTTGATATTTGATGAATCCTTGGATCATACTTTTTCGATGTTTTCATTGAGAAATCACCAGTCTACGATAAACAACTCCCTTCGCCGTTAGTAAAGGTAGTTTACCTAATAATGACATTCTAGCAAAATCTAAGTTAAAAAGTAATTCTTTTCAAGAAAAGTTTTTTTCACGTTTTCTGTCCGAAAAACGAAGCAAGATCTCACTGAGAATTTTAATGATCGTGATTTTACGCATTGGTCATTTACTGCAGAAAATGACGTCACAATAATGATAGAAAGAATGAGATGGATAAATAATTATGCGTGAAATCAGTTTAAAAAAAACAGCTCATGAAAAATATCTTTCGATTAAGATAAAAAAAAAGTTTTATTTAAATAGAAAATACAGTAATGTTAGTTTCAGAGAAACTTGTTACGCTTGTTCCTCTGCAACAAAATAGTATGGGGATGAATCTTTTTAGAATTTTTATCAACACTATGTACTCTATCTATGAGAAAAATATGACCTGAAACAGAATGTATCAGTTGGTGAAGTTTCCTCGTAAGTTAGATCAATCTCTTCTTCACATGTGCCTAAGACAGTATGCACATTTCTCAAATAGTAAAAACCATCCGAAATGATAACGCAAATCTAAGTGTGATATGTTAGAGAATGGAAAAACGAGAATATTCTCGAATTTTCTTAAAAATATTACTTTAATCATTGAATGGAACAAAAGAAAACAACGGAAAAATATGTGCATAACATAGACGAGAATAAGATCTTTTACAAATGAGAAACAAATTTGAGCGCATGAATGAAAGTGATGCTGTAAAGGTAGAATGCGGTACATGTGTGCCAGGTCCAGATGTGTCATTAGCTAACCGTCTAATTTCTGAAGCGTTGTTAAATATAGCCACAAGAAATGGATGATCATCAGTAAGTCCAAATTGTCGAAACATCTCTAAAGCTTTTTTGTTGTATTCTTCGGCCAACGTAAGCTTTTTAGATTGCGTGCATGCAGAACTAATATTATACAAAGTTAATGCGACAGATGGATGTCCATTGGGAAATAGTTCCTGTTGTATTGCTAGCGCTTTTTTATATGATTCTAAGCCTTCGTCTTCCTTACCAAGATCATATAAGACATTTCCAAGATTCATAAGAGACTTGGCGATGTCAATATGTACAGCTGGTAATAGTTTTTCTCGCATTTTCAATGTTTCCTCATATTTTTTTAGACATCTATCAAATTTATTCTGGCTCCAATAAACATTACCAAGATGCTCGAGACTGTCAGCTATCAATGTATGATCTGTTGGTAGAATTTGTTGTTTCATCTGTAATGACTCGACATGGTATACTAATGAACGATCATAATCTAGTTTTCGATAGTAGGCAAAGCCTATATTCATTAGCGACATGGCTGTACTTTGATGATATTTTGGTAAATATTCTCGTTGAATAACTAGTGCTTTTTTAAAGTACTCGAGCGATTTATCAAATTCGCCTTTTTCTACACAGAGAGAACCGATATTATTTAGAACGGTAGCCGAGTCTTTCGTACGTCCACTCCCTCTCATTATTTCAAGAGCACGATTATAATTCTCTAATTCATCAGCAAATTCACCTTTCTCTCCATGAACACGACCCAAATGTACGTGCAACGATGCAATATCTTCTTGATTGTTGTGATGTTCATTTAACAATTGTTGAAAATATCGTTGACATTCGTCGAATTTTCCAATATCGAACAAAAGTCGCCCATACATTAAAACGGGAGATTTCAATTCTTCCATCTCTTCTCGATTAAATTTAATGTAAGCATTTGCTAATTCATAACCTTCACGAACAGCCTTCATTGTGATCGTCAATGGTATTATGTCAGGATTGACTGAAACAATTTTAAATGTAGCGCCCAAATCGAATAGAACTTCATCTTCAGCTGGAATTTCACTAAATTGTGCAATGTGAGCAAAAATGACAGTATCATTTATGTCATTTAAATCACATTGAATCTCAAACAAAACGCCTTGTTTTTTGCTTCCTGATGATAAGGATCCATCAGTCGTAGCAGTAAACATTAGAGCAACGTCTTTCGAACAACTTGTTGATAAATAACCGTTCGTCGATACCAGTTTACCAATATTATTCGATAATTTTTTAATTTCTTCTTGCGTTAATTTTGTGCCTCGGTAAACTGTGATATCATCCAAATGTTTCAAGATTGTCTGATGTTCTTCTTTGAGACGAATGCAAAGATCCACGATAAAGTATCGAAATACGTATAATTGTTCAATATCTTCTGTTCTCAATGCTCGGTTAATTGTTTTGTATAAAAATGGCTGTCCAGTATACCATTTAATAGGATCCTTAGACTCGTACGTACGAGAGAATTGTTCAATCAAATTCAATTGTTTCCTATTATTTCGGTAATGCTGTCGACATTTTTCCAGCATAGCAAATTTTGCTTGTTCATTATGTGGTAATTCTAGAACCACATCTTTAAATAATAACAACCATAAAAAAGGAGCAGACTCTCTTGACAGTTCACGTATAGACTTTTGATGTTGATTGTAATACGAAAATGATTCGGTTCCTTTTTGCAATAGTTCAATATTGTCTTTGATTGATTCAATTAAATTGTTAAAATTTGTAAATAAATCAATTATTTTTGAGTATTCATCCGGAAATGAATGTGTATAAAATTTATATTCTTGTTCGTTTGCACAAAAAATAAATACAGAATCAATTTGTCTTAAATTATGTATTAACTTAAGAATTTCCAGAGCATCACAATCTAATGTAACAAAAAACAATTTTATTTTGGGTCCAACTGATTGAATATAGTCGACACAGTGTTGTTGATCGAAGTAAAATAGGACATTGTTATCGATTTGCTTTAATAGTAGTACTCGCTCTTTTGTGTTGATCGTGTTCTGTGTTGATGACTCGTAGACAATTAATCTTGTGGAATCATTATTCTCAACAATTTTTGAAGTATCGTCCATGATGAAACTCTAATTGTAGTCGCTCTTTTGATTGATTACAATTCGGAATATATTAGTCTGGTTGTGTATTTCTATATCTAAAATCTCAGTTGTTGTTCTTAACAATTTTTTGAAAACAATCATATAATTTTTGTTTTATTCCTTGAGGTTAAAATTTCAAAATTAGCTTGTCTTTCAAAACCTTTTTAGTGTATCTTTGCAAGACATATCATTCATAAACGTTTTTTCTTCAAGGACATATGTTCTTCTAACAAGGAAAGATTTTCGGGTGTTTCCTCGAGACTCCAATAAGAATTGGTTAGGTTTATCAAATCAAGTGTAACTGTGCATGGGTGTCATGTATAGATAAAACTCACACCTTCGAAAAAATAATGGTTCAACTGCTGAATACATTACATATCAGAACGAAGAGAACATCAATTCCTTACTTTATGTCTAACTAAAGATAGGTATATTTGAACTGATCAAATTAGAGAAATTTCTCTTGTAAGAGAAGAAACTGCAATCTGTTCAAAGTGGAAGATCTTTCTATTCTCTTATGATATGAATCACGAGAAAAGGATCAGACATTAGGTTTATCGCATACGATTTCCTGTATATAATGAGTTGACGTTCGATTATGCCCCTTACTTTTAAGTTTTCTGTGTCAAACTCAATAGCAGAGAATGAGATTTCTCAATTACGAAAGAGAGCTTTGAAAAGGACAACTGTTTATTATGAACTGATGCATTACAGGAACTTAGTTACAAGATAGCAAACCCATCTTATGTATACTAATAAATTGTTTATGCTTCTGTCGATAAATACTTAACTTTACTGATACATAAACTTGTAATCTTTTGAAATTTCCTCATTTTGTTCCTGTCTATCGAATGTTTGACAAATTATTCCCATTGAGAGCGTGTACAGAAAGAAGTTTTTAATTGCTATAAACAGCAGCAATGTTATCGCAACGACCGTATATTTTTTTTTTGAGAAGGAGGGCGTCGATAAGCGATGAAATCGGTCCGCTAGAGAAATTTACTTTCTTTTATATAAAACTATCATAAAGAGTACTAGAAGTCGTTTATTAATAGCATTCAATCAATTGCAGTCATCTTTACTGTGCTCAGACCGTCTGAAATAGTCAAGGATACTCGCATACACATGATGCCCAACTAGGTATAGTAAGCAGCGATTTTCATCTATTAATCTAACGTTAATCAGGCCGACTTTCATATGATTTGATAGCACTTGATATCACTTCACATACAACATATTGTTCCTACCTATGTCATTATGACGATTGTAGCCTACTAAAATCGTGTATCACGATTTATTATGGAAATTACCCGCTAAGATAGTTTTCATATGATTCGGTAGAGAATCCCAATACATGATTTAGATCATTTCTGGCATATGTGTGATAGCTTTTGGTTAGAGAAAGTAGAATTTGAATAAAAACGTATACGATATTCTGATTCAGCATCCAAAACTAGTTAGATATGTAACATTTTCAAACGTTTTCTTCGTCTTTATTTTTTTCGTTGAAAAAATCATCCCTGGTCCCCTTCAGGGATGGACTACAAAATAAATTTTCATTATAAAGTTTCTTCAACTATTGGAAACTCGTTCTAAGACTATAAAATGATATTAGAACTCAGAATAGTAAATACTTATACAAACAAAGCGCTGTTTTAATGAAATTCATTTTTATGCCATTCCTGAGGAGAACTAGAGGCGAATTTTTGGCGAAAAAAAGTCAAAGAAAGTGTTTGTAAATCTTACATATCTAATCAGTTTTGGATGCTGATTCGGAATATCGTATTCGTTTTTATCCTAATTCTACTTTATGTAACCAAAAGCTATCAAATATATGCCATAAATGATCAAAATCACATATCGGAATCAGTATTCATTGAATTTCTCTAAGTGACCAGTATTTTTTATTATCTTTTGTGTCGCTTGAAAAGTTCTATTGTATGTGAAGTGATATTGATGAGTAGTTTTCTAATGATTTTTTATATGATTTAAAGCACCGTCGAATGCTATCAAACCATATGAAAGTCGGTCTGATTAACGTTATATTAATAGATGAAAATCGCTGCTTACTTTCTCTAGTTGAGCATCATATATATGGGAATCCTTGACTATTTCAGATGGCCTAGGTATAGCACAGGTAACTACAATTGATTTAATACTACTAGTAATTAACTTCAAGCGCCTTCTATGACAGCTTTATATAAAGAAAATTGAATTTCTCGAGGGGGTCGATCTCATTGCTTATCGACCTCCCCCTCCTTTAAGAATCATGTTTTTTTTGCTTTTTCAGCTGCTGCTTTATGACTCTAGGTTACTGCATGGCAATGCATCGTAAATAGCAGTATTCAACTGTTAACGGTCATTGCATTACCATCAAATAGGATTGCCATACTCCTATCAGTTAGTCGTTAAATATGTGCTTATCATTAGATAATGAAGTTACATCTCGGAAACGAGCGCAAAATAACTGACTTCTACTTCAGTGGGTAATATATATATTTCACTTACCCAAGTCTTTTGAAAACATTATTCTCGACAAGATTGATAAGAGATCTTCGCTCATTTTTGTATAATTGTTTTTGTTTCTTTTCGTTCCTAACAATACGTATTCACAGCATGTGCGTGTTTCGAATGTACAGTGGAAAGAGAATCCTAATAACTTACAGGTGTTCGAGAAAAGATACGAAAATTCGAATTGAGTTCTATTATTAATAGAGTGTGCAGAAAATGTTTTTTTTTCGCAGCAATACTGGTGTACAGGAGCACTTTTCTTTCAATGCTTGTTCGTTTTTTTGATTATACTTTTAAAGCGGCTAAGCAACTTAGAGAGAAAGGAAGAGAAAAAAAGCAATATATAAAATGACATGATGTAAGCAAATGTGAATCACATAAGGTACAAACAATACAAATTCCAAGTAAACATTTTTTTGGTGTTGTTTTTTATCATTTCATAGAGCGTGAATTGCTAATAATGAAAAATTACTTTTTAATCTTAGTAAATGTTTTTTTCCGATCGAAACACACGAAATGCTTGAAGAATGTCGTTGTTTTCGAAATGTGCAAAACTTCTGTACATCACTCTTTTTTTCAGATTCAGGATCAAAAACAGAGTAAAAACATGTTGTTAGATCGACTGTAGATCTAAACGTCTTTTGGTAGTGAGACTTTGGGTCGCATCAAACGAATGCCATATGCAAAAATTCGACTTTATAAATTATTCTAGTTTTTTTAGGTAAGCAATGAAGTCCAATATTTTATCTCATTTAACTCATCATATTTTGAGCCAAGTTTCTAGTATTTCGCCCGTTAAATGAAGAGTTTTAAATCAGGATGGAAAGTCAATTTTGTACAGTTCTTCAAAGTATCCTAGTACTTCGCAATAATCAAAGACTTCAGTAATATGATCGCATCGAAATTCTACTACATCAATAGTGTGTGGCATATTTGACACTATCAGCAACCTGTTTTACATTTATGTTCAATCGCTCAGTTATGTTAGAATTTAGATGTAGTTTGAATTCTTTCCTTACCTGTTGTTGTTTGTTTCAGTGCGTTCGATAATGTGCTCTTGTTGAAAAACAAAACAAAAACTAAAGAGAAGCAAAAAGCATGGCTTCGTAATAATTCCCTAGTTGAAATGCTTGTTCAACAGCTGCTGACAATTGAATTACGATATGAGTCTATTGGAATCGTTATCTTAATTCATCACGCTAATTTTTGCCATCATTCTTTGGCATAGTACCAGTATTCATAGCGATGAATAACTGAAGCAGAATGAAAAAAAGTACGTGCAAATGTAAATTCTGAAAAGCTATATAAAATCTAATGTTCTATTTTACTATCAGCAAGAATATTTTTTTTCAACTCATAAAGTGTATGAGTTCGATTTTTTGCAGCAGTGTCACTCTATTGTAGTTTTGACTAAGTACAGTAATATGATTCCATCGTAGCTAATTTTTTTTTGTGAATAAATGAACCACAGACAAATATGATAGAATTTTTCGTGTTGCTTAATTTGCATCAGAATTGATGTAAGAAAAAAAGTGACTGATGATTTTCTACGTTCACATCTAACCTTCTTGCAAGACTTGATACGTAGCGTTATTGAATGTAAACCAACTATAATAATTTGAGCTATGTCGAGTTTTTTGGAAATAAACTTGACAGCAATCGAATCATTTACCTAAATCGAACAACGAATTCATTTTTAAAGATTCACAACTACGCGTAAGATTCTTAATTCTTAAAACACAAGTATTCGTAAGGAAAAACTTAATTTTGTCATGGCTAAAGAGTGTTTCATACGCTTTGGGTATCGAAAAAAATTATTTGTTTTGGATGAACAAAAAATGATCGACAATAAACTATACATATAAAAGATGAGGTTCGAGCATTGACGACAATGTTTTAAGTGGTATATTATCAAGTGATATTATCTTTTTTACTTAATATGGATATAATTACGAGAAATGTAATAATTAAAATTTCGAAATTGAATTGAATAATAGTCTTTTTTTGAAGAAGTTTGACTGATTTATAAATTGAGTGTGTGCAACGCAATAGGAATATATGAAGTGATATGTTAGTATCAAGGTCCCTTCGCCAACAGATATTATCAATTATTATTTGCATCATCATTTTATTTCTGTGTCAGATAAGCTCTTTAAAATGAACAAAGAGTGGAAACATAATCTGTGTAGAGGAGAATCCAATGCGTTAGATATAAAATACAAGATTTTCTTTTATTCTACACTCAGAACCTTCATATTAAAACATTTTATTTGGGTAGCAATAGAATGATGCTGTGGAAGAAGCGACTTCCATAATTATGTATTTCTTCGCATATTTGTATCATGTTACATATAATCGATTCATAATTCGGGCAAACTTTAAAAAGAAAACTACGGAGCAGTTTCGAAATATTAATTATTACACTTTCGATATATATGTCACTATCATTAAAAGAGATAATATTATGCAATAATATGTTATTTAACCCTTTCAAGACCAAATTTTGGATGGTCAATTTTTGCTGATGTTTATGGTATAATCAGATAGGTCTTGATCCAGATTATCAGACGCGAGGAACAAGTCAACAATACTGGAATACTTCAAAGGTGATGTGCCTATTTATAGCAAGCAAGATGAGCATAATTTATATAAAAGGTAAGGAAAATGATAGAGACCTGCGATTTTCGTTGTTGGATAGAGCACAGTAAGTCACGTATTACTATGAAATAAGCGAGCCTTCAAATAATGTATTCTATGATAAATCTTTTAATGCAAATTTTAGAACGCTGAAATTCTTTCGAAGATGAAGGATTTTGATTTCTAAACAGTGGAAGCAATAGTTTGAATTGAAATCTACAATTTTTGACCACTTCTAGGTCTTTATCGCATATAAACCGAGAGTTATAAGTGTCTTTTGTAAAGATAATTCCAATTAACTAATATTATTACAGTAACCGTTGGCACAAATAACGAAGAAGTAAATGATACAGTCATACAACTACCTTCTACCAAATAAGAGAAATGGAAGCGAAATCTTATAATACATTTCTGACACTAACAGTAAAAGAAAAGTTGTAAAAAAGATATTCATCATATATGGAACAGAACATTCAAACAAACACCAATCAAAAATATTAGACTGACCATTGGACTTTGTAATAATCGAAACAGAGTCAAAGAAATGGTAACCAAACATCCTTCTATAAAATCTTTAAAATTGAAAAAAATCGTTGAATAAACTTAAATTATTGTTTTATTTAACCGTTTGTTTCTGTTTTCGTCTGAATATAATTGAAGATTATTACTTGTTGATTCCGAACTAATCCGCATCAATCATAATAATTTAGCAAAGTCTCTAGAATCGATCACATATCATAAGATCATTAAACAAGAGAGAAATCTATTAATATCGATCGTAACTAATAAACCGAACTCATTTAAATGCCGTCACAGTCATCTATAACACCATACAAGACATCTGTCATTACACTCAAACTCATTAGATACGAAGACATCGCAATCTTACAATGCTCGTATTGAATCACTGATTTATTTAACTAAATCCGAAATATATATATACGAAATAAACAATCATACAATGTAAAGATCGTTTGGATAATTTTGGATGAGACCTTCAGCAATGTCGAAATGCGTCGTAGTATGCTTGATCGAATCTCACCTCTCAAGATAGCTGTGAGTTCTGATTCGTCTGATTTTCTAACGAATATTTTCAAAAAAAATTATTCAAATCGATCGAATACCAGTTGATATATGAACATTTTTATGTTTCCATCCGATTCGTACACTACAAGTGCAGTTCACTCATACACACTACATCAAATTTAATTTTATTGTAAGCTGTGTAAAATGTCATACATCAGTTGAAAAAATAACGTCAAATACAGCAGCATTACATATAAGTCAGCTAAAATTGTCGGAAATATGCCACAAAAATAACTTCAGTTTAGTACATTTTCGCAGAATCTGTACTACATGATGTTTGGATGTTTTTCCTACTCCATTACAATGCAGATCAAGTGTGGTAAGTGTCTATCAGATAAAATTCACATACAAATAATATAGCTTAAGTGAAAAGAAAATTTACTGTGCTATTTCGAAAAGCGGAAGCTACATCTTGGGCACCTTGATCTCCAATGTTATTATCAGAGAGATCAAAGAAAGTGAGTGTCTATGTTAGAGATTCAGATGCAACAAAGTCAAGTAGAAAAAAAAATCTGTTCACTTTATTATTTCGAAAAGCATCAGCTAGAGCTCGCGCACCTTGCGTTCCAATTCGGTTATCACCAAGGTCAAGCTTGATAAGTGTCTGTTAAAAACAACAAAAAGTTTTAATGGGAAAAAAACAAGTAACTCAGATTTACCGCATTATTTCGGAAAGTAACAGCTAGACATTCGGCTCCTTTGTCTTTAATTTTATTGCGGTGGAGTATGAGCGTGGTCAGAGTCTATGGAAACAAATGAAGATTTAACTACAGCAATAAGTTGAAACTGAAATTTACATTTTTATGTAGTAGAGCACCAGCTAAAAGTAACGCTGCCTCATCATTTATATTGTTGCAAGAGAGTTCGAGTGTTTTCAATGTCTAATTTAGAAAGATCAGGTACAAATAATAGAGTATAAGAAAACTAAGATTTACATTATTATTTTCCAAGCCGACAGCTAAATGTTTGACATCGTTAGTGTTGATTTCACTTTCGTCAAATACAAATCCGCTAAGCGTCCCACAAAGATCAAGTGTAGCAAGAGTCTGTAAAAGATAAATATGTTACAAACTCAAAAATCGAATAGCGACTGATATTCACCGTAGTATTTTGAAGAAAATTAGCAATCTGTTCAGCTCCTTCAGTGCCAATTTCATTTCTAGCAAGCTTAAGTGTAATTAATGTCTATATAAAATAGCAGTAAAGAGAATTAAAGAGAGAATGAGATTTACATTGCTATTTTCCAACGCCTTTGCCAGATTCTGAATCCCTTCATTGTTGATTTCGTTACTGGTTAGGTCAAGTTCGATGAGTGTCTATGTGAGACAATAATGTGATGTTAGGAAAATTGACGGAAAGATGTTTAAGATTTACATTGTTGTTTTTAAATGCTTTGGCTAGATGTTGTGCTCCTTCATTACTAATGTAATTGTTGGAGAGATTGAGTGTAAGTAATGTCTAGGTAAGAGTAAGACAATGGCTATGAAACATGAGAGATACAAAAAGGCTACAAGTTACACTATTATTTTCTAAAGTCTTAGCGATATGCTCGATTCCTGCATCGGTTATTTCGTTCTCTTTCAGATTGAGAGTGATAAGTGTCTATAAAGCATTTATAATAATAGAAAAAATATAATTCTGAAAATTACATTATTATCTTCGAGAATCTTAGCCAGATGCTGAACTCCTTCATCACCAATTGCATTATTAGCAAGATTGAGTGTAGTGAATGTCTGTAGTAGAAAATAGCATGGAAAGAAATAGTCGATACAATTTGAGATTCACTTTGATATTTTGAAAAGCATTAACCAGATGTTCGGATCCTTGCACACCAATATTATCATTTTCGAGATTCAATGTATTGAGTGTCTATGTATATCACGAATGATAAAAATCTAATTGATTAAATTCAAAAGGCGATTTACCTTGTTATTTTTAAAGAAATTAGCTAGATATTGAGCTCTCTCAGTGCCTTTTTCTTCATCCTTCAAATCAAATGTGACAAGTGTCTAATTAAAATATTCGAATAGAATACTTAAAGTTGGAGGATTAATTGAGATTCACCGTGTCACTTGGCTCAGTCTGCGAATCATAAGGTCTGTTCTCTTCAAGATTTAGCGAAGTCTATACAAACATATCAATGTATAATTCAGAAAAATCAAAAAGAATTAAACTCAACCGTCTTGTTTTGAAAAGCATCAACCAAATACTGCCTGCCCTGTGGTCCGATACGATTTTCGCTTAGGTCGAGGGTATTGAGTGACTATAAAAGAAGTCGAAGATGAATAAAGAAGAGACAGAAAAAGAATGAATTTCACTGTGTTATTTCGAAATGCATCAGCCAGATATTGTGCTCCTTGATCTTTTACCGAACTATTACTCAGATCAAGGTTAGTAAGAGTCTGAAAGTAGTAAAAATACAATAAAAAAGAGATCGAATATGTTACAAAAAAAGATATACTTTATTGGATCGGAACGCATCAGCTAGATGTCGAACACCTTCGTCAGCAATGTAGTTCGAACCAAGAATAAGTGTAATGAGTGTCTAAGTAGAATAATGAAAACGAAAATCAGATAATTAAAAAGAAAAGAGTTTACATTATTCTCTTTAAAAGCAGACGCCAGACACTCAGCACCCACATCTCCAATTTGATTGCATCCAATGTTGAGTTTGACCAGTGTCTGTAAGAATGGTAACGATGCAAACAGGAGAGAGAATGGACGATTTTAAAATTTACACTTTTATTTTTGAGAGCATTGGCCAAATAAGCTGCTCCTTCGTCTTCAATTCCATTGCCAAATAGATCAAAATCGGTGAGTGTCTATATGAAAAAGAGTGATGATGCACCAGAAGAGGTGAGAAAAGATTGCAACTAACATTGTTATTTTCGAGTACACTAGCAAGATATTCGGTTCCTGCAGCACGAATCTCGTTGTAGCTTAGATTGAGTGACACAAGTGTCTTAATATACATATCATTATGAAGACAAAAGAGGGTAGGATAAAATGAAACTCACTTTGTTGCTACGCAGAACTTCAGCTAAAAATTTAGCACCGTCACCTTCAATCATATTGCATTGGAGATCGAGCTTGGTGAGTATCTGTATAAAATAAAATAAAAATATTAATACGAATAATAGAGAGAGACTGTATTATTTACGTTATTCTCTTGTAAAGCAGAAGCTAGATGTTCGATTCCCTTGATATCGATATTATTGTTAGCCATATTGAGTTCAACGACTGTCTATATGAGATAATTATGATGTATATAAAAATGATAAAGGCAAACATAAATATACCAAATTCTTTCGGAGAAAAGCAGCCAGATGTTTACTTCCTTCTACACCAAATTCGTTTCCATTCAATGTAAGTGTTGTTAGTGTCTGTAAAAGTTAGTAATGGCAGAAATGAGAAAAAACAAGGCATTGACAGTTACCATATTGTTTCGAAAACCATCTGCAAAATATTTCATACCTAACTCTCCAATCTTATTGTGTTCAAGATCTAATACAGCAAGTGTCTGTCACAAAGTCTAAGTTGAAACAAAATATCTGGAAAGTATAGAAATTGACTCACCTTAGTATTTCGAAAAGCATCAACTAAATATTGCATTCCTTGATCTTCGATTTTATTTCCAGAAAGGTTTAATGTAGTTAGTGTCTATTTGTGATATTAGTGATACAAAACAGAAAGATAAAGTAGAATATGATCTACGTGGCTTTTTCGAAATGCAGCAGTTAGATATTGAAGTCCTTGATCTCCGATATCGTTATCACTTAGATCAAGTTCAGTGAGTGTCTAAACAAAAGAGTGAGATTGAAAGAGAAGAAATTGAGACTCACTATATTGTTGTTAATAGTATCAGCTAGATATAAGATTCCTTCGGTGCGGATTTCATTATTTTGAAGTTCGAGTTTGGTAAGTGTCTGCTTAGCAATCTAGATCAATGAAAAATGTCGGATCGACTAATTTATTCACCGTTTTAGTTCGTAAGGCTTTAGAAAGATATTGAGTACCTCTGATACCAATTTGGTTTGAGTTAAGATTGAGCTCGGTAAGCGTCTGTTTAAGAACGTGAAGCTATATAAAAATGAATTAAACTATATGAGATATTCACTTTTGTATATCGTAATGCAGCGGACAACAGTCGAATCTCTTTGTATCCAATTTCTTTATTTTCCAAGTTGAGTGAAATGCACGCCTATATCAGAACTACAGTTACAAACCAAGAATATAAACAAGAAACAATCTTTACTTTATTATTTTGTAAAACATCAGTTACATATTGTACCCATTCAGCACCGGTTTCATCAGTTGCGAGACTGAATGTGGTAAGTATCTGTATAAAAAGATGTAATTATTACGAAGAGATATATGCAGAAGATAAACGTCTGTTTACCAATTTATGTCGTAAAGTTTGAAACAAATATCTCGCAGTATTATTTGTAATTGGATTGCCTGTGAGATCAATGTTAGTTAGGGTCTGATTGAAAATTTGAAGATAATGATTTAATATATTAACAAAGTAATATTCTTACCGTATTATATTGTAAAATATCAGCAAGATCATGTGCAATTTTATCTCCAATTTGATTGTATCCAAGATCGAGTTCTGTAACTCCCTTTATCACAGTCATATATATGAAAAGTATAATATGAATAGAAAAAGAGTTTTACTACATTCATAAAATTCCTTATACGCGCAACAAAATTATATGCTCCGTAATCGCTAATTCTGTTGAATCGGAGATTGATAATCTGTAGTGTCTATATATAAAAGTAATGAATTGTATGATACATAGACGAAGAAACAGAAGCAGTTACTGGATTTGATATAAAAACCTCTGATAGATTTATAGCTCCTTCGTCTTCAATCTGATTGTGAGAAAGATCAAGTGACATAAGTGTCTGAGTAGAAAGAGAAGATGGTATTACAAAACTATAAAAGTAAGAAGATGTACCATATTGATTTTTAGAGCTTCTGTGAGGTGATTCATTCCAGAATCGGTGATTTGATTCTTAGATAGATTCAGTGTGGTTATTGACTTTATGAAAAATACAGGTGAATGAAAAAAGAAAAGAATAATGGTAGTGTACCTTGTTTGCTCGTAAAACATAAGCGAGATGTACTGTTCCAGCATGCCCGATTTGATTACTCGATAATGAGAGAGTGGTTATTGTCTGTATGAAGAAGTGAGTATGTAAATGAGGAAAATAAAATAAAAATCATTTTATACTGTATTAAATCGTAAAGTAGGAGCCAACTCTCGAATTCCATCAGCCTTTAATTGATTATAACTGAGATTGAGTTGAGTAAGTGTCTATATCAACAGTTATCGTGTAAACAAAATATATAGTCTAAGTATGAATTTCACTGTAGTATAGCCTATCATTTGAGCTAAATGTTTAGCTGTAGTTGCTGTGATTTGATTGCTGGAGAGGTTGAGTGTCGTGAGTGTCTGTGTGAAAATTGAGCAGATAGATAAGAAAGTTAGTAAAACCAAGAAATTTACCTTATTGGTATCTAAAGCAGCAGTGAGATGTTGAATTCCTTGGTCTCCAATTCCGTTGCTTCCGATATTGAGTGTAGTCATTATCTGCAGAAAAAAACATATATTCAAATATGAACAGGAGTAAGATAATGAAATTTACCTTATTATTTTTAATAGCATTAGCAAGATGTTCTATTCCATCACATCCAATTTCATTGCTAGAAAGATCGAGTGTGATTAGAATCTAATTACATATAAAAATAAAGATAAGAATAAGAGAGAAATGAGCAGAGAAATAGATTCACTGCGCCATCTTGTAATGCATTAGCCAAATGTCGCACTCCTTCATTTCCAATTCTATTCGAAGCTAGTTCAAGTATAACAAGTGTCTTTTGGAAAATCGGAAGATATATTCTAGATCGAATGTTAATAGAAACAAACTCACGTTATTACTTCGCAGAATATCAGCGAGATATAGAGCTCCTTTGTCACCAATTTTATTTGATGATAGATTGAGATGAGTGAGTGTCTTTATTAAAAGTGAATATTCAGATAGAGGCATGTTAAGAAAAACAGAGATTTACAGTATTATTTGATAAAGCCTGAGCTAGATGATGAGCTCCTTGTGCCTCAATATTATTCATTGCAAGATCAAGCATGGTAAGTGTCTGAAAAACAAATCAATATACAGATAAAAGAGAATGACATTTACTGTGTCATTTTGTAGAGCATAAGCTAGTCTCTCAACACCATGATCTCCTATTTGATTATTTTCCAGTTTAAGTGTTTTGAATGTCTGAAAAATAATAAATACATTGATAAGATAGATAGAGAGAAACAATGTTTACTGTATTATTTGGAATAACATTTGCCAAATATTGGGCTCCATTATCACTGATGTGATTGTTTGATAGATTGATATTGGTCAGAATCTGTATTATAAAATGGAGATAGAAATCAGACAAGCAAAATAAAAATCATATGTACCTTGTTATTTCGACAAACATGAGCTATATACTGAGCACCGTGAGCACCGATATTATTAGCTGAAAAATCGAGTGTAGTAATAGTCTGTGTAAAAAATTTTATACATCTAAATAATAAAGATAGAATAAAAATTAGATTTACCTTGTTATTTAGGAGAGCTTCAGTTAGATATTGAACACCCTCATCTGAAATATGATTTTTTGACAAGTCAATATGAGTAAGTGTCTATATAAGAAAGTGGCAGCTGCGAATAATACAGATTGAAAGCGTAGACTCACCGTGTTCTTCCGTATAACTTGAGCGAGTTGCTGAGCTCCGTTATCACCGATTTGGTTGTTGCTTAGTACAAGTTCCTCTTGTGTCTATGAAAATAACTCAATTAGAGAACTATACTGTGTGAACTTGATCCTTGACTATTAGTCTTTGGATATAGGTAATTTTCAAGATGATATTTTTGTTTGAGATCTTATGTTCAAGCTGCAATGCTAAGTACGAGGTGTCGATCGCGGTCAAATACATGTTCTCTCATTTCCTTCTCTATAGTATGATTTTATATTAAGAAAAAAAAATGAGTACTGTACTTGAAGGTATGTAAGCAGTGACTGTTGATGATCGAAATTTTGGAGTGTTTTATCTATTTCATCGATTTCTTTGTTAAGTCTGTGAACAAAAAATAATCAAGAATTGATTGGATATATGTATAAAGATAACTTGGTATTTTCTGTTCGAAATATTTAAAACAACTTACGTTTTACTCTGCTTTTCTTTATCAAAAATGTCTTGCCAATACGATTTAGCAATGATTTTCTCACGATTTGTTTGACGACTGTCAATTGAACATAAGTCGGTGCCGTTGCTCTCTGAAGACTCCTGTTGAATTGGCTTCTCTAAAAATACGAAAATTATCATTATAATTTTTTGAATAATCATAATCTTACCAATGTTATGTGACTGAGCAGCTGTTCCTTCATCAATTACGATCAACGGAACTTGTTCAAATTTGTCTGACAAAGAAAAGTCATTATCAAAGTTTTTAATTTATACACGATTTTACTTGTATTTTGGTTTTGTCGAGATGGTTTGCATCGATATTTACAACGATGATAAATATATTGAATGAATGTACCAAGATAACATAGAGTATTGAACGGTGGAGGTAATATTGTCTTATCTTTAATTTCATAAGTTAACCAAAAACGCTGATATCGCCATACTTCATTTGATTTTTCTTGGACACGTTGAATCTTCTCACTATATTCCATTGAAAGAAAATCAGTATAACAATTGAATATTTATTATTGATTGGTACTCACTTAAACATTGCAATAAGAACATTGAGAAGAAGTACATTGGATATAACTGTAAAAGCTATTGCAAAGAAAAATACAAATGTACCATAGGCATCATTTTCTAAATCAAGATAAAATTAATATGTTATTTCTCTTCCAGATAGTGAAATAAATAATTTTATTCATACCACTAACAGCATCATTATATGGTTCTGCCACTTGTCCAAATACTTTCCAAAGACCCCAGTTGAATACATCTCGTAGTATTTGCCATTTCCATAGTCCATCACCACCTTCAACTACTACATTAGCATTGGATAACGATTTATTCGTCGAATTTGGCCAAATAACTTGCTCCTTAGTTGTAAGAAGTGACCAAGAAGCAACCGAAAAACCGAAAAGAATAATGATAATAAAACACACAAAGATGAGAATAGCATCTTTAGTCTAAAATAGAAAATCAAAAATGATCTGTATGATATGCTAAGAAGCTTACCATTTCATAGATCATGGTTAGTTTTGGTCCCAGAATTTTTCGTGCAGCAAAAAGATAGAGTATTCGAATATACCAAATGACACAATCAATTGACATAAATATTCTAGATGAAAAGTCAAGTATATCTTATAAATTATACTCTTCTAGTCTAATAATATACGTTAAAACATCCGAGAAGGTGATTTCTAAAAAACTTTTTGGGTGCATTGAGCACTCATCATGCTTGGCTTTCTATTCATACATAGTCTTTTTTAGATTTTTATTCCATCCTCACTCATCAGTATTTTATTTATTTCAGATGAAGTTTGACATCAAAATAGCATCGTAAATATATTACTTTAATTAAATTAAACACTCTTTTTTATTTTTTTATTTTTTAAAATAATTTTTTTCTATTTTTAGATTATTTAGAATGATAAATGAATTATGATGGCCCCCCGAATAAACAATAAAAAGCTAATGAATTAAATCCGCATGATATACGTAATATCGGGTTTTGCTACCGCATTACTATCAGATCCTGCACTTTCCAACAGGATGTTATTGGAAGTTGTTGGATTATTCTAGATTCGTTGAGATCTGACAGCCGATTTATTCGATATGACGGGCTTTATACTTACGAAGAAACTGTCCCAAATGCCTACATTGTTATCAATTGATATTCGATGTGTAACTAGGACTCGCAGTACGCATAAAAACTCTAAAAGGATTCGTGCTCTTTGATCTCTCCTCTCGAGCTATAGCCATTATACTGAATTTTCAGCCCATCGAAGGACCCTAGGACAAACCTGAGATCAAGGAATCTTCATCTTAAAATCGTTACAATAAGAGATCTCACGAATACTTGTTAAAAGAAAACAACTTACTTTGAACAAATGAAGAACGGTTCTATCACAAACCATCGAGTAATAAATGCTATCAAATAAAATAGAATGCCTGCTTGATCCATCCAATTCCAAGGATTGTTTATGTAATTATAATCAATCTTCATTTGCGATATGAACTACATATATAAACAGACGGTAAATTATGAGACTAAGAAGAAAGAAATTCTCACCTGATATAATTCATCAATAATCAAGCTCCACATGCAAATGTGTAATATAATTTCTGGAATTGGAATAAGTAAATTCAAAATTCCAGATCGACGTTCACCATAAATATTTAATGGAAAATAATCCACTAAAAGAACATAACTGAATAGAACCAGAAATGAGACGAAGAATATCTACGTATCGAATAAAATGGTAGTATTAAGCAACTTGATGAAAGTAATAAACGGAGAAAGAACTTACTAAATTATAATAAAAACGTATAACTGGTGCTTCGTAGAACCATTTAATTCGATTGAACATATCATGAATCTTAAAACGGTT
This sequence comes from Macrotrachela quadricornifera, assembly GCA_022393335.1. Classification (NCBI taxonomy): domain Eukaryota; kingdom Metazoa; phylum Rotifera; class Eurotatoria; order Philodinida; family Philodinidae; genus Macrotrachela; species Macrotrachela quadricornifera. The sequence goes on along the minus strand of JAJEKB010020603.1, from coordinate 97,631 downwards.
CGATGTAGTCTCTTTCGGCGGCGATGCATAGATCACTGTCGAACAATATGGATTCCAGACTTTGTGCTCCTTCATAAAAAACGAATAAATTACATAGAACAAGAAAAGAAGATTATAAAAATCAGTCAAGATTTATTCTTAAGACTACAGATGAGAGTTTCAGCTTTTCTACATATCTTACTCATACCGATTTCGCTTTATGAGATGTTGTTTTATACAGAGATGGAAACAGCACGGATGCAATGGGTAGAAAAGGTAACATAAAAGATGCAAAAAAGATCTAAACAAACCATCAAATCCTTATGAATATATTTTATAAAAAACTTTAACAAACCCAAAGTGAGATTCGTATTTTAAATAATCGTTGTTCATAATCAAAATGATGATACCAAATTTTCTTAAGATGTTCTTGGATTGTATTACTAGCAAGGAAAATTCGACAGTTTGCCCGCTGTGCCACAGCTAATGGAATACATTTGAAGAACGCTGTGGCTTTAGATTCGAGTAACTTGAGAGCAAAATCTTTATCTTTAGCTAGACATTTATCGATGATGTCTCTTGCGTGTTGATCAAATTCTCTATTTTCATAAATAAATTAAATGATAAACATGTATGATTCTATATTAAATATGCAAATATTCAATTAACGTACTCCGAAATTGCTTTTAAATTTTGTTTAGATTTCGCTGCTTTTTTATAAATCTCAACTGCAAGAAGACTGGCAACTGTCTGATGCTAATAATTATCATAAGAAAAAGAAAAATATATAATTTAGATAATAAATAAAATTAGATATGAATATAGTATATATCTTACACGACATCCGGAGCAAAGATATTTGGCCATTGCTGGTTGATTCATGAATAGAAACCAAAGATAAAGTGCTTCAGTTTTACGTCCTTCGAATATTTTCGAGAAAGGAGTAGAAAGACCACCCATCTTTTGTTTTATATTATAGCTATGTAAAAGTTGCCTTTTTGTTTGTTTGTTTTCCGTATCATTTTCCATGAGGATCTAAATGTATAGTTAATATAAATTTCATACACTCAATAATATTGAATCCCTTACGTAATGATACAAATATTCCTGAATATAATCATTATATATTTGTTCTACATATTTCTTGGGATCATTTAAGTTAGTATCATATTTAAATGAGTTTTTATTGCGAGATGATTTATAGAGAATAAGAGCATCATCGTTCTAAAAAATCAATATTAATTAAATAAGAAAAAATGATTTCTAGGAATATATTCTTTTAAATGAATTTACCATAGTTTTAATACAAATAATGATGAGTTGTTCTTCTGTCAATTCTTCTATTGATGCACCACATTCCATAAGCAAACTGACGAAAGGAACATTATTTCGATACAGAGCTTCGAACAATAGTTGTTGTGCCAGTGGTATTACCTAGAAAAGTCAATTGAATCAAATATCTTTACGAGGATATATCACTAGTAAATAGATTCGTAACTGTCATCGTTTTTGTTCCACACAAAATAATTCAAAAATCAGTTCGGCATATTTTCCTCGTGTTCTAAGCTTCTCTCACCTGATTTTTATTTTGCACAGCTTTTGCTGATATTGTAGTCTCGTCTTGACGATCGATCAATAACTCTCTTGCATAATCATCTCTATTCCAAATCTGAAAGTTTTTCACACAAAAAATATCGATTATTGTTTTTTGTTATAGATGAAAGAAAATCTTACTGTACACCACGACAAGATCACTGCTCTGGTATCCGGACAAAAATATTGATCCCAATTTTCGACTTGATATTTAATACCCTTTAGCATTGCATCAGCAATAGCATCTTCCAACTTAGCATTATGTTGGATAGCATCGAAGATAATGATCAGTTCTTCCATTTCGTTCAGAATATCTATGTATTTATCAATTTCTTCATCTTGATCTGTAGTGAGATTTTCTTCGATGTACAGTTTTTGTAATTCATCTTTGCACTCTTTAGCATAGATTCTTTTTCGAAATTGTATAAGTTCATCGTTGGAAGATGATTTGCGGCAAAGTTGAGCAATGATATCAGCAATACCACCTGTATTCTATAAAAGAATATCAATAAATTACAATGTCTTATGACCAAGACAAAAACAGTGGCGCATAGATATAGTTATGTGTCTATCCATAAGATGATCCTGTCATCTATTATTCAAACATCATTCTGGTTCCTTGAAATATGTTTATTTATTTGAGTTGAGAGAGGCGCTATATAACAATGTCAGTCCTTCATGACTTTTCATCAAGTATCGACATAATTCTTTTTGATCTATAAGTAATCTTTACATGTTTTGTGAGTGAAGCGATTCCACCATCAATGAGAATATAAAGAACAAAGGATCTGAATGTTCTATATATGAAGCTACGTACTCGAACAACAACAACCGGTGTTCCCACTTTTAAACCTGAACAAATAGCGGCTAATGTTTCAAAGTTTCCACCGATTAATAACATAATAATGGGAACGTCATTGTCAGATACTACAATATATATATTAATAGCGATAATATGTGTAGTATTGAAAAGACATACCTGTATTTGTTGATGGAAAAGCAGGTATAGGAGATCTTAATACCTTACTAATACTAAATTCATGTTCGATCTCTATCCGTTTTAATAGCATGTTTTTCACATCATTGGTTCCATCATCGAAGAAGAAAAAATGAGTATGATTTGATTCTAGTTGTTGTTTAGTGTACTGATGTATTGGAGGATATCTATTTTCTATCTAAAAAATAAAATAAAAATATTCAGATTTGTAGCGATATAATTTTTAGACTGCTATATAACATTAGTTATCTGAACGCTCGTTTCTGTTTGTAGGCCATCTAGAGGATAAAGAAAAGCATTATATAGACAATTATATGTTACGACCATAGTAATGATGAAAGTACCTGATAAAAGGTTCCAACTGCAAAAACCCAGACAAGGAATATCGCTTCCACATATGTCTTTATCCAATGCATTTCTAAGTAGCTTCATCAGATTTTGATTGATGCAACTTGTCGTTACCCATGGATCTAAATGTTCAAGCATATAAATGAAATAGCAAAGAGAATATGAAATAATTCACATGTTATCCTTGCTGTTTCAGTAAGGCCATGTTGAATAGCTCGCTCAGTTTCAGCTTGAATACCAGATTTTTGTTTGTATAAATTATTGTCGTTGACATTGGCCGTTTGGATTGAGAGAATAAAATCAGGAGTACGAAGCTGATATGCTTCGATAAGTTTTGCTACTATCCAGGGTCTTGTACTGGCAGCAAGACGAATAAACTGAAAATATATAGCAGTCTGAATATTTTGCTAGAAACAGGGAAATAACTATGATTCAACTAGATAATTTTTCTATACCATAAAAAATTTCTTACTTCATAACTATGTGAGTGCCCCGCAAAAATTCTGTTTGTCCCATTGTTCAAAAAACAATATAATGATGTCAGTCTGCGAACAGTTACAACATATCACTTTAGCAGCATAAATACACAAAAACACATGTATATCCGTGCTTAATAGATAGATCAACGCTTCGTTGATTATTTCTCAGAAGAAGTTGTCTAAAATTTAAGTTTAAGATATATTTTAGTGCGCGGATCAGAAGAAAAGTTGGACTTTGGTTGCTTTATGTATTTTTCCGGTCACGATTGTCCCGTAGATCTCTATGAATGAAACAGTTCTCGAAATAATGTAATCATGAGCAAGAACGCTTAGATAGTATTCGCGGTGCTGATGACGATCCAGAGAACTTTATTTTGAATTTTTCAAGCATTTTCATACAAGATCAAAAAGGATTTTCGATGGATCGACAAACCGAATTGTTGCATGTCTAGTAAAAATATATCAAGAAACTGTATCTCTTTAGATATGATTTTGTCTCATAGTTTCAAATAAAAACGTCGAAATAAAACTAAAAAACTTCATTTTCTTATATTTACGATGAGAATGACTTACTGATGATAAACGATCGTTTTCTACAGCATTATCGACATTTTTGTTGGTATTGTTGGCGTACACAAATTCCAATAAGCCAAAATAAGCCGGTTTGCTAAATATATTCAAAATACTTGATAAGACGATATCGAAAAGATTACTGTATTTACGCTGACCGTAATGTATAGTTATTGGTTAAATAGCGTGTCCTATTTAGAAAGCGGAAAAAAAGCTTACTCGGAACCATCTTTGAGATATACTTCTATTGTCTTAATGACCTGCAATAAAAAAGTTATTCACATGGGATATTTTAAATTGTGTCGACATACATTTTTTATCCGTTGTTTTAACTCCCACATTCTAAACATAGCTGATGTTAAACCTAAATACATAGAAATTGTGATAGGTTTTTGGCGTTTTGACTACTAAAATGACTCTAACAGATGTCGTAGTTTATTCAGAATTTGTGGCTTGGAATTATGCAGCTACTTTCAAATACTTATTTCATATCTGTACTGCTTGACTGCAAACTACCGTATAAAATGTTCTCACTCTATGTTGATGGATACTAAATGTTAGCTTATTTGCGTGACAGTTCTTTGCCACTGTTTGTTTTGACACAAAATCTCTTGCAAAATTAAGTTGATTATATTATAATCATCCGTGTTTTCACTATATAAAGAATATCAATGACGAAATGTGCGAATGAACCTTCCATGAGGCTTTGAAAACAAAGCATATCGTTTCAAGCTTAGTTTTACTCTAACTTCACATCCACACACCCATTCTCAATTCGCACTCTCATCGTGTGTATCGTTCAGGATCCCATGTGTTTCATTTGAGAAAGACTGTTCAATAACAACATGGTTGCTGAATCTTTAACAGTCCTGTTGAATATATTTCGGATAGAGTTATACATATAGCAGTATCTAAAATTATTGACAGTTTACATGTGCTGTAGTACATTACCTTGTGCCTCTTTCTTTGCTTCATTTAATTGTAAAGAATCTGACTCATGATGAAAAAAATCATCATGATTTGCAATACATGTCGTTGTTACTATTCCGCGTAGATCTATATTTTGTACAAGTATTTTCGATCTATCTTTGTCAGATTCTTGCATGATTTGTATTTATATCTGAAATATAAAATGAGAAATATATGTCTTGAACAATCAAAGGTCTATCAGCCTCATTTCCTTAAATATTTCTCAAGCATGACATACGTATAAAGAAAAGAAAATAAGCTAAAAGGGTCGGTTTTATTCTTAGCACTGCATTTTCGGCGTTTTCATACTTGTGAATTTCCACAGTTGCATGAGACTGGTAATCGGTATAACTTTTGCAAGAATAGATCTTTTTTAATATCCATGTAATGAAAGTATGAAGTAACAGCAACTAGCTATTTGAAGTTTCTTACAGCCAGTAGTTAATAGTCTAGACAAATGAGCTAGAAACGTTGAGCAAGAATATCTTTCATTCAAACTAAACTAATCTCTTATAGATTCCTAACTTTTCATAACTGTAATAAATTAATTGAACATAGTTCAAGATTTTCATCATATGATGAGAAAGCATGAGATCAAAATTCAAAACTGCAAGTTTAATGACAGTTAAGCAAGTAACATACCAAAATTTAGTTTATTGTACCCTTAAATTTGATAAAAACCCAGCCAAACTGATTTGCATCGACTTTTATCGCCTTTAAAAGTTCAACCGAACCGGCCGGTCTGGTTCCAAGTATGGTCCCGGCTCTGATCTCAGTCTTTGCCTAGAGAGAACTATTTTAGAAATTAGTCGCATTAAATCAAAAAATAATTCCTAAGTACTCTGCTGTTAACTAATTCAAGAGGGAACATTCCCAAGTGCCCCCTCGCTTTTGAGTTCGGACTCTTTGCATAAGGTAGACCCCAGTGAGGTATGAAAAACCCCAAAAGGATAA
>JAJEKB010020603.1:0-26742 GCA_022393335.1 Macrotrachela quadricornifera | reverse complement strand
TAATTGATAAAAGTATTACGTATGTCAAAAATAACATCAAAATATTCCCCATGATCTTATGCGCCATACTCCTTTGAAGAATTATATACATCTGTAAAACTTATCAATTATAATTGAGTATAACTTTTTCTTTTTCTTTTTCGTAAACTAAAAGGAAAACTTCTATTAATTCTTTTCATCTAATCTCAAATTGATGCTGGACGAAGGGGGAAAATGTGCGACTTCAGTACTTCAAAGTACGACTGAAGTATGCACTATTGAAGTAACGCTTTTAACCGCCTGCCACAAGCACACTAACAGTTGGTTTTAAGTAGCTCGAAATTGAAAAATGCAAAAAGAATTCTTTTTACATATGATGCTTTCTATTAGTTTCCAGAAAAAAAATTCCGAAAAGGAAAAAACCTTTTTTAGAAAAGAAATTTCTCGTACTGTGTCTTATATGAGTTTCCAAAAACAAATGACTTTTCACTATTAAAAAAATTCGTTTAAGATACAAGACATCTCTCTTGATGAGGGTGAGGACAGAAAGTTTTGGGTATTGATAGCTACGATGCGGCATTATGAGAGAGATACATTAAGATGTCACTAAAAGAAAATCAGGGAAAACTCTATAATCCGAAAAAATATGTTAAATATAGGAGAACCTTTTCCGAAAATCTTCCTAATATAGAGAAAGTAAGAAAACTCGAACTTATAGAAATTTGCGGAATGAGAACTGTTGGAAATCGTATATTGCGGTAACTAGAGAGATTGGAAATTGCAGATACTAGAAAGTATGCCTATTATGTACATTATACGCATTATGTCCCAGTTCCCAATAAAATGGAAAAGAAAACTTCATGGAAACTAATATGCTTTATATATCCATTATGAATTTATTCAGAATTCTATATCAGTAAAATGTGTTTCCTGGAAACTAAGAAAAGACATGGAATCCGACCAACATCTCATCAAATAATGATCTTGAGAAACGAATTGATTAATATAATAACACATTACATTCCACATTTTGACGAGCTAGCGATCGGACGCGTCTTTTCGTCTTCTTTGGATAAAAGTGCTACTATATTTGAATCTTACGATTTCTTGTATACACTATTAGTGGAACTTATTTTACCTGGTTTACCTGTTGTATATTGTGATTAGTTGATCGAATTTTCAAATTGTTATTTGGTTTTGATCTTCTGGTGACCTAATTAACTTTGAAGTTAATTAGATATTTATTTATCTATTTATTTATTCATTAATTAAATTACAACATTTTATATTCATTCACTGATAAACTTTCTCTCTTTTGGTGGATAAATGCCTCCAAAGAAAGGAGGTGGGGGTGGTGCAGCTAAACGGACTAGTCTTCCGAATGACAAAGGACAAAGGCCGGCAACGCAGACACAAAGGCCAACAACAACACAATTGACAAATTATACTACAGCTGGCATTAATACATTGGCTGGCAAGACCAACCAATCTAAATTCTCAATTGCTCCTCTGATAGTAGAAGGTGTAAAATTGAACAAAATGCAACTGAACGACCTGATCAAGGAACAACTCAAGGACATCAAAATTGCTAATATCCAACTTAGTAGATCAGGCAGTTTTACATTATACGCAAGTGATGTGAGTTCATTTAATCGTATATTAAATGAGTTAACATCAATTCTTGCAACAAATGGTCAGGCATCAACTAAGATATATGTACCTCGTTCTATTCAGAGAGTACAAGATACTGAAAAAGTCGCTTTTGTTAAAAGAGTCGACTTAGAAATTCCAGAAAGTCGAATAACTGAAGCATTAAAGAATGTGGGACTTAATGCTATTGATGTTGTCCGACTTACTAATAGAGAACAAAATAAGCCGACTACAACAGTTAAAATAACATTTTACGACCCACAAAATCGTAATACATTTATACATACTGGTCTACAAGTGGATTCTATGCATTTCACAGCAGAACCAGCATCACAGAACACCAAACCGATCCAATGCTACTTATGCCTCAAATACAACCATGTTGCAAAGTACTGTAAGTCGAAGGATCAGTTATGTGCTCGATGCGGTGGTAATCACCGAGTTGAACACTGTACTGCTGCTGCTGACTTACTAAAATGTACAAATTGTAATGGTGCACACTTAGCTACATCAAATACTTGTCCAAAATATCAAGAGCAAGAGAAGCGATTGCTTAATCTGGTCAATCAATATTCGTCAACAAATAAATTACCGTCAACGGTGCCAGCATTAAACAATCCAAATGAATTTCCATCATTACCAAGCTCATACCAACGACAACATGATCACTTACAAAATGATATGCTTGAAGAATTAGTTAATGCTTCAACAAGTAAAATGGAAAAGATTATCGAAGAAACTGCAACGCGGCTATTCAAATCACTTCAACAGAGAATCATCAAATTAGAAAAATCAATCTTAACTAAAGACAATATTGTTAAAGATGATTATGAAACACTTGACTCTGATTCATCTGAAGAAGAAAGTCAAGTTGCGAAGCATATGAAGAAAATGCAAAAGCAAAGATTAGAGCAAAGCAAAACGAATCCTCAAAACATGAACACATCAAATACACCAAGTGATATTGCAACCACATCAACCATAGCATCTAACAACACATCAGCTAAAACAACAACAATCGAAAGTGACATCGTTATGAAACCACCACGAAAGCAAAAAGCCACAACGAAGCCAGCAAAGAGGACACGGTCTCCCAACAGCTCATTAGAATCATCGACAGTAGACAACAAAGATTTAAAGTCAAATAACAACGATGATCACATTATGTCACATTAATATTAACACCATCATTAAACACAAAGACGAACTCTTAGCCAGATTCTCCAAATACGACGTCATCTCTGTGAATGAAACTAACCTGAAGAAGGAGCGCACGTTCTCTCTATTGGGTTATAACATTTACAGGAATGATCGAGTAGGAAAGTCTGGTGGCGGAGTATTATTAGCAGTGGAACATCACATTAAATGTCGAGAAGTGCTGAACAAGACAACAACACACAAGAATGAAGTTATAGCAGTGGAGATTGAAACAAAAAATTTCAAATCAATTCTGATATCCTCCATTTATGTTCCTCCAACAGCAAAAATCGATCTTAGTGTTTTTCACGAGCTATACAACATCAACAACAACTGCATTATCGTTGGTGACCTTAACGCAACACTTCATCAAATGGGATCAGTAAGGGCCAATGTGAGAGGAAGACAGCTGCAAGAATTGTTTAAAGAAGGATTTATTGAAGGTGTCGATGATGATATTCCTACATTTGAGAAAAACGACTATGAAGTCAAGCTTGACTGGATCTTAGGCAGTCAGCCACTTCTATCGTTCATATTAAATATAGAAACACACCCACCAATTGGTACATCATGCGGACACAAACCATTAACCTTCGACATCTCGGATGGAGCGGAACCAAGACCACCGTCTCCAAGACTGTCATTCAATTTTAAAGCAGCAAAATGGTTATTATTCAGAAGTAAATTAGACCAACAACTGATATTGTGGGACAGTAATCGTCGATTGGATTCATCATTAGATATAGAAGAATATACGTCGTTTATTACCAACTCCATATTGGTAGCAACGAAAGAAGCCATTCCACCAGTTAAACAAAAGAATACATCATATTCACCAAGTGAGGCATCGAAAAACTTGATAAAATTAAAACATCAAGCTTATAGAAGATGGAAGAAGACTGGAGATTATATGGACAAACATCATTATTATAACTCCAAGATCTTACTAACAAACTCACTTAGAAATGATAGAAGACACAACTTTAACGAGTTAATGTCTTCATTATGTCAGAAGAAAATGTATTCAGATGCTGTTTGGCGAACGGTACGCAAATTCCACAACAAACGGATTAAGCAAATCTATGCAAACGTCATGAAATACAACAACATCACAGCAACATCAGATAGAGAGAAGGCAGACCTATTTGCAGATTATTTCCAAAATGAAGTCTACTCTCAATCTACTGATACATTGCCATTTCATGACCAGGTAACTCGTCAAGCAAGCATCATTAAAAATGGATTTATAGCCAATTCGAACAAAACCAGATGGAAGCCAATCACTGTTAAAGAAGTTAAATCTCATCTTAAGCAGCTTCGAAACAGCTCCACTGGTTCAGACAACATTCACAACAGGTGTCTTAAGAATTATTCAGAATTACTTGTCCAGCATCTAACCAATCTGTACAATCTGATTCTGAAGAAGGGTTATATTCCAGAACGGTGGAAACAGGCAAACATTATTCTTCTATTAAAGCCGAAGAAAGACAAGCAACATCCGTCAAATTATCGGCCGATTAGTCTCCTTAGTTGCCTCGGCAAACTACTGGAGAAAATAATCAAGCAACGTCTAATGATTGAACTTAATCGACGAAACATCTTACCACAACATCAGGCAGGCTTTAGACCAGGCAAAAGCACTATCTACAATATAGTAAGATTAGAACGATATGCCGATGGTAAGCTTAGATGTGATCGTCGAAAGCTCCACTCGGCTGTCGTACTATTCGATATTAAAGCGGCTTTTGACTCGGTATGGCATGATGGTCTAATTTACAAACTTAATGATCTACGTCTTCCTCGTTACATTGTCCAATATTTGATCTCATTCTTACACAACAGAACTGCGGCAATTGAAATTGAAAATGTATTATCACGTCCATTCAATCTTATGAGCGGTACTCCACAAGGATCTCCGTTATCACCATTACTATACATCATATTTACGGCAGATTCGATGAATGGAATACCGACTCATACGGAACACGGGTTATTCGCCGATGATACCGCTCTATGGACATCTGGAAATTCCATCAAAACTCTATCTTCCAGATTGCAACAATCCATAGATGAATTCGAAAGTTGGTGCCAGTCATGGAAGCTCCAACTCTAACCAACAAAAACCGAACTGGTCCATTTCAGTATACACCCAAGGAAGAAGTACAAGAATCCAGTGGAGGTAACAGTTAGCAACACTACCATCAAACCACTCGATCATACAAGATACTTGGGTGTGATTATGGACAAACAACTTAAATGGCGAAGACATCTCGACCATATCGAAAGCAAGATTGGTCCACGAATCAGTCTTCTCCGATATCTGTCGAGAACGGCATATGAACCCAATATGAAGACGATGATAAACATCTTCAAATCAATTGTCCGTACAATCATTATTTATGGTTATCCTGTTCTACTGACAGCTGATACAAAAGTATGGAACCGTTTGCAGATCATGCAAAACAAAGCATTAAGAGCTGCACTCGGGTTACCAATTTATACATCTGTGGATTACATACATAAGATCAGCAATGTCCAGAAGATCAAGGATTATGCAATTGGATCACTACATAAGTCAATCCAAAGGGCAACCATGAATAATGATATTGTATTAAAAACTCATTTGCAAGATATTTTTAATGCAATTTAAAAACAACACCTACTATGTTATATATATGATCAACATCGATATACTAGACCAATGATGGGTCAATAAAATTCACATGGAAAATGTTATACGGGAATCGATCATTACGAACCTGATATTACATTTACCCATATATTATTTTATTATACAATATGATAATGGATCAATTTATTGGCTTATTCGTGGTCTGGTATTCATTTAATACATTTACTCTGCTTCATTCTCATATCCAATATGAGGTGAAGTAGGTTTACCGGCTTATTCCAACAACATCGATTTATGTCTTTCATTTACCCTGCTTCATTTTCATATTCAATATGAGGTGAAGTAGGTTTACCGGCTTATTCCAGCAACATCGATTTATGTCTCTCATTTACCCTGCTTCACTTCCATATCCAATATGAGGTGAGGCAGGTTCATCGGCTTATTCTAACAACATCGATTTACGCATTACATTTACTTCACTCCATCATCATATTCAATATGAAACGAAATCAAGTAAATGGCTTATTCGTATCAACATCATTAACACTTTTCTCTCGCTCGTCTCCTTCTTCATATCTAATATGAGAAGGAGCCTATTTTCTTGCTTGTTCGATGATTTAATATCATCATAGTCTATTTTTTAAGGCTTATATTGTGTTTTCCTCATATATACTTTTTTTCCACTCTCCATATTATGTTCTATTTCATTTATTTTATACCATTTCTCTCTCGAGACATAAGACAACTGTCACGCGTCTCGTCGTTGTTTTTCGCTTCCAGCCTTGTGTAACATCGGTTGTGGAAATGTAACGGTTCTGTTTTATTTTAATAAACTAAATTAAGGCTTTGTCTCCAAAAAAAAAAAAATATAATAACATGTAACTGATGAAATAATCATGCATAACATACATCAGCTTTATATCCTTCACTATTCACCGATAACTCAATCAAATTCAATGTTTAATTATAAGACATTCGCGCAATGATTGTTTCACGTATCATGTTTTAAAAAAAGTAACTTCAGACATTGAATGCTCATGATGGCGCAAGAATTTGTTCGTATTCCTTATGTAAGTAATGGTGGAAGCGAAGAAACACTTAATGATACCTGTTCGTATAACAGTCTCGAGCAAAAAACGTTATTATTCGGTGTGCACAACATAATCGTTTGATATTCGTTAATCACACTTATTCTTGTGCACTGCCAATAGACAAAAGTTAATGTTTGAAAAGCTGATCTTTTTAAAGACATTATTATTCAATTTGAAAGTAATAATAATGTCCCATAGGCTTATCACCCTTTAGGGCCGGCAGCAGTTAGTATTACTAGTTTTCCACATGCAGCCGGGTTCTATTTTCTTTTTTCATTTTATAGACGGTGATATCTGCATCCTCAAGATTCCGTCCAACATACTGACTAACGTTATAGTCAGCACGAATGACTCATGTGGAATGAATCATTTAAGACAACTTAGCCAAGCAACGTAACCACTCAACCATGGCGGCTAATTGCTTTATGATATCAGAAATTGTAATAAACGAGACATACGAATTTATTATTTATTAGTGAATTATTGTTTTCCTTCAATAATCGATTATTTAAGTCAACTATAGGATCAGTTATGATTTCATATCGAAAATGATGTCATATCAAATTTTGAACAAAGTCCATAACGTATTTATTATGAATAAATAATTGATTAGTTATTCAATATCAATTTCAAATAAAAATTTGATGAGACGCTTGAATATTTACATATCTTTTTTTACATAAGTACTTTGTTAGAAACCAAATTTTCAAAGGATATTCCATTTAATGAGAAAAATAAGTTCAAATGAAAAAGAATGAAGAGTAGTATGAAGAAAACAGAATTATTCATCTCAACACAACTTGCTTTGTTATTGGCTAACTATGCGCTTTTATTTCAACCCAAGAAAGTATGAAGTAATTCGTTGTTTAGAGAATATCAAATGAATTTCATATGAAATAATTAATTCGATTTAAATTAAAAGTGCTTGAATAAAATAATGATTCTAGTATTTTATTATTACTTAGAACTATTTTTTAAAAAAATCGTATTTTTTTCAAAAAGAAAGTCTGAATTAATTTTATTTATGACATTTAAATATAAATGATGACATTAATTTAAACAATTTGAAAGAAAACAAAAAACAGTTTATAGATTTCTTTTGACTAAAATAATGTTCAAAACAAAACAAATTTAAAGTTAGTTTAATGTTTTCTTTTGAAGATAGAGGAGATATATTGAACATTAATGAGTTTGAGCTATTCGAATCTTTGAAACAATGATTCTAAGAGTATTTTCCATGTTAGCTCTAAAATAAATATTGAAATTAGATCCTTAAATTATAGATGAAAAATTATTAAGCATTTAATTTTTAGATAATCTATAGCTATAAAATATTTTTTGTGTAGTTTCTAAACGATAATGACAATCTTAACAATTTAAATTCTCGTAAGTCTTTATATTAAATTAGATAAAGATTGAATAGAAACATTTAAAAAAATCGTATCAATCATATTCATAATATTCTTTTTACTTGTAATATGCTCAGTCTTACAATCGGTGTATTTTACTTTGTATTTCTTAAAATCAATTGTATAAATATATTTTTTATGTCACAATTTTTTTAATGCATGAGTATCATTGTCGAATATTATTGTATAATTACATACAATATCAGGAATGCTTCAATATATGATACACAATTAAAAAATTATTTATGGTTTTGTTTTATTCTATTCAGTAAAAATTCCCTCCAAAGAGTATGCTATATGAACATAACACCATTGAAAAAAACTTTCTCATTTTCGTTACAAAACATACAAATTGAGTATTGGATTCTTTTTATTCCTATGTGACATTAACAGTTGGTGTCATTGTTAAAATAAAATAATATTATTGTATGTCTAATAGAAACATTCTTAACAAATTTCTATAATGAAGATGAAAAAAAATCGTAAGTCTTTTTTCTATTTATCTTTCATATTATTACATCTCATTCAATCAGAAACAAAACATAAATACGCCAATTTATTTTATTTTTTTTCTAATCGATTAACATCTAGAAACAACCCAGTACTTGAATATAAAAACCGTTTTCTTGAAAAGAATACTATATAAAAATAAAGATATTACATGTTTTTACTGGAATTTTACAGATATCGATCTGTATGAAGCAGTCTCTTCTTAAATATCTCAACTATATTTTTAAATTTTCTTGAACTAAGTTCTATGTATTAGGAATGATCTTAGTATTCATATTGCGCGATTCTACCAATAATCGCAGTTGAAACAGTAGCAATCTTTTAAAATCTGGATAATGTAATTATAAGGTCTTAATGAAATCTTCGTAAAATCGAAACAAATTCAATTGACTTCAGATGAAACCCGACTCTATTCAGTGAGAACTTTACATTATCAGGCGATTTCCTCCCAATGGGTTCTGACGATTACGGTGAAAGTTGGTTGGATTTCGATTGGTTTTTGCTGGGAATCCGGAGATTTTCGAAGCAATCCGATAGTTTCGCATAGAATTTACAGGCCGGATCGAATCACCTGGGTAATCACTTTTTTTCACAAATGCAATTAATCACGATATTATGTCCCTTTTTTCTTAAAATCGCCGTGATTTTTACGACTTGAGCAAGCTAACAAAAAATATGATTTTACCACTACATTGATATCTTGAATAATAAATCAAAATAAAAAATACGATGTCAATAATAAATTACTTTTTGATGAATATTTTATCTATCAATAAAGAAACTTGTGCTCCATTCCAGAAAGAAAAAAGTTACTTTCTACGATGTATATGACTTGAGTTATAAATGATCTACTACTAAAATTGTTTTTTTTTCTAGCAGAATTGGCCATCTGACACTAAATTTTTCTTAGGTTCAAACTTACATGATGAGCGCCTACAGTAAGGATAAAACGTCGTAAGATACATGGAATTATCCTAACAAACTCACTCTCAAGATAGTGATGAAGTGAACGAATACTAGGCAAACTGCGATATATATAAAGTAAGTGCGCCTTATAGATTTTGATCAATACATAAAAGAGAACAATAAATCAACTGATTCAATAAACTAATTAGAAAACAGATGATGTTTTGAGTGCTATCCTTTGTTAAGACATGTTTTTATTTGTGTTTTTTCTCTCTTTCTGTTGTTATATCTCTCAATATAAACAATGTGTATAAATTTGACAAACAAAGTTAATCAAATTTTTCAAGTAGATAAATCCGTACAAATCTTTTTTGTTAACAAACATAGAAAAAAGTGAAATCAGAAAAGGACATTCATTTTCATTATTTGAACATGTCAGTGTGGGTGAGTAGCGAAATCGTCTCAAAATAATAATTATTCAATGTTACACTTAATCTAGACCGAATCAACTCCTTCTAAAACGATCTCACATCCATTATCATATCTTTACCCGTCGAAATCAACGAATCGAATTTCACCTACGAACGATGCCTCGAAAGAATTTCTATTTAATAAAAATAGTTTCAATTCGTTCGAGACAAACACTCAAGTGTCACAATCGGATATTTGGTCTAGAACGACTAAAACTCAGGCCATCGATCAGAACACTTCGTCTAAATCATGTACAGCGAAGTTAGGTTCATGTTTGAAGTAAGTCGCATTTGTACTGAAACATTTGTGAAACAATGTAATCAATAATTTTTATGAATAGCCAGTTAACATTAATTTGTATGAAGCCTTAGTAGTCAATACACGACAAATGAATTTTCGTTTCATGATTATGCATTAAAATTCATAAATAAACAGAATTTTTTGTTTATTGCAGATCCCGTGATTTTCGCTTCACTTTATTGGGAATGCTCTTAGGTATAGCACTTAGTTTGTGTGCTATTATACCGATTGTTACTGTCTGGCAAATATCTGGTAATATATCATTGTGTTCATCAGTAATAGTCTTTGATGTCCATCGTTCTAGCATCCAAAACAACAACAACAACAACAACGACAGCAACTGTTACTTCTTCGGTAGAAATAAATCAACTTAAACTCTAAATATTTTACTTTTCTATTTCTCTAATGATTTTAGACAACTTCAATAGGAAATTCAGTGAGTGGTTCATTAAGGGGAAATATTGGTTTTTCAGGATGTACTTTATACTACTGTGAACAATATGTGAACTTCACTTTCAATATGACTGTGACAGCCTTGTCTGCAGCAATAACAATTCAACAGGGAACATATAATCTAACCTACAACAATGCTTATACTAATTTCGGTGTCACACCCAATATAACATTTGAAACCACTTCAACGCAACTAATTTATCGCTATTTCGTCCAAGCTGGTCAAATGAATGCTGGAACTTATCTGATTGCTGCTCAGTTTCTTATTCCTGGCGTCAATCGAACTACTAGTTCGGATACATACTCTATCACAACAACGAATATATGTGGTCTGGTGAATTCAATTTCGGGAACTTTTTGAATTGAATATCAATTATAAAATTGAACAATTTGATATTTTGCATTTGATTCTGTAGTTTATTTTAAGATGTTCAATAAAAATTGAAAAACAATCATATTTGGATTTTATTTTTAAGTTCTACTTGTTCACAATGAATAGAAAGATAGATAAAAACTATTCCATTCTTAATTTATAGATAATTCAATAGGTGTGTTTCATGAGAAAGTTAATCTTGATTAACTTTTTTCAACTTTTATCGAATATCGTACCATGTGGAATTTAAGAGTTTTAGACCATGCTCTTTCTTTTGTCTAGCGGACAATTTTGTACAAAATGCTCGAAAGTAATTTTTTTACCAATGGTTACGGAAATCTTTTTTCTTTAACGGTCTATAATGATAGAGCAACCAATTTTCTACAAAATTAGATATCTTTGAGCTCTCTATAACGTCTTTTAGTCCAATTATACTAATTTTAATGAAGGGTAAAAGCCACTTTTTTGTTTATTCTCAGATGATATAATCATGCAATTGTAATGACAAATAAACAAAAGTATCGGTATTTCTATTGTTGCTCAATGTCTATCAATAGCTGTTTATTGAAGACTGAGAATGGGAAGAGAGACACTCAGAAGCAGAAGTGCTGCCCTTATATACTATCTATTGTCATATATACATGACTCAGAAATTCCTTCACTCATGAGTTATCATGGCTGAAAGCCATGACACCTCCTCCCATCAAGCAAGTAGTACACATGACAACAACAAAAAAGAATGAAGAGTACAATATTCGTAAGCTGGTGACATTAAGTCATCATGTAGACAGAGCTATAGGAATGAATATAATCAGGAATTGGACGAGGAGCACGAAGAAGGAGTTGAAATAAGAGATGACGATAGACATATATGACGGTGATACAATAGCACTCAAGACAGCGAGAGCTAAGAACCAGGATCAATAGGGGTACAATAGAATAGTCGCACTATGTATGCTCAAATTATTCGGAGTAATTTTCTGAAGCACCAGCGACATGATTAACAGCATTAATATGAACATGAGCACTGGGTGCTGTAATTTTTGGTGAGAACGAGAACCTTAGAAAAGAATGGGAGTACATCATCAAGACGAATAGTGTCATGAGCATGGATTCCATGGTGAAGAGAAAGAGAAAATATAACACTAAATGGCATTCGAACTTCACTCGATTGCGAAATGCGGTGCAAAGCATTTATTGTCGATTGCCAAGAACTGGGGAAACTGTCAAAACGAGTTTCGAAAAGTAGACATTTTGATATTCATTACTAAGAGACTTCTATCATTGTATATCAACTTCTTTCTAGTGACCGCTCGTGATTGATCATCCAATTGTATATCTGATTTATTATCTATAATCAAATGTTTACACAACTGTATGCATAAAATCAGTCATTTAGTGAAAAATGACGCCTAACTCTTCGAGATGATGGCAAATCTCAAATTGTTATCAGTTTCCACTAAATCGCTGATCTGTGATATCTGATTTTTAGTGAATAAACCAGATTTGCTAACAGAACATACATATGATATATTAAGTGTAGAAATATTATTAAACAAACAAATACAGCTTTTTATTTTTGTACAAAATTGGAAATTAATATGAGAAAGAAATGTAACCTATATTTCTGGATTACAGCCAGAAAGTTAGGTATCAGACATTTATTAGCATGTAAAATTTTAAAGGGATACCAGCAAGAAATAGATTCTCTATTTAAATAGATACCAGAGAATAGATGTTAGATATTTATTTTTATGTAACTCAAAATTCTTATAATGAAGCGGATATTTTTCCAAATATTTGCTGTATGATACGTTTCGCAAATCTGAGAATATAAAGCATAAACTGAATCCTTTTATCAATCTACCTCAGTAGTGACCTTAAAACATAAGATAGATAAATTTCTAGTAACTGGTTGCTGGTATTTTACCAGAATATATAGAATGTGTAAGTATTTGACATATGGTCAATCTTTTATGGTCCGTTAACGAATTTTTGATTCTGATTCATCAATCATTTTGCAGTTCAATGACACATGCAAATTTTTAGTCCTATTTGTATATATAAAAATTTACAGAAATTTAAAATTGAAATATTTAGAATTTTGACATAAAGAGACTAAAATTAGTGTTAATTTGAGATTTGCTACTTCGTGTAAAATCTCATCTCTTTGGGATAAGGCATTGAAAACAAGAGTTCTTTTGAACTTATAAAAGCCTGATGGTCGTATATATTTTGACAGACACTGGATTGTACTCATTTCCATTATTTGAGTAATTTTCTCCCTACTCAGATACTCCTAAAAAAGGTTTAAGTCTTCCATATTTCAGTTAAAAAACATGGACATCCCAAAGAAATTCAACAGTATTCTAATTCATACATATCTAAAGACTGACCAATAGCAAGAAAGAGCGATGCCGCTAAAAATCAAAGAAAAACTATCGTAAATTCAATTATGACTACTTAGCAGTTCATTTTTTCAAATTCTTTCTCTGTTGAAGTTGAGTCATCTACGAAATGATAGTAGTGACAGATCCAGGATGCACAACTCAACTCTTTCGGGAATTATTTAAATTGCAATATTTTCTCTACTAGAGATTTTCAAAATGTATGCCATATATTTCATTGGACAAGTTATTTGTTTAATATTATAAAATAGTAGAATAATTACCCTCATCCTACTTTTTAAAGACTGTCCTATAATAGTCACGCATTTCGAAGTTACAGCTACCAATCAGTTCTGTTATCAAGCAATAAGTAACAGAAAATTTGTAAGTTGGAATTTTTCCTCAAGGAAAATCTAGTTTTCAGAAATAAACAACATTTACTAACTTTAATCAACGATTTTTGAGATCGAGAAAATAGAGTCTATAAGCAATTTTTCGATGTCTTCCAGTCTTATTTTTCGCTAATGACGGTTTATTATAAAGTTTAGTCATGATGTTCAGAATCGAAGGAACTACCACTGTGATTTCGTTCGAATTATTTAAGAGACGATGCTTACTAGTTCTGTTTGGTTAAGAATTATTTTCCATCAGACGAATTTTTCGGGTTTCCTCTTCCATCACAGACATCCCTTCATTACAGATTTTGAAAATCGGAGTGACAGAACAAGGAAAGAAGGAAGGTTAATCAACACATTTTGCTCGAAGATAGAGTGGGAAGAGTCAATTCTCTTAGGATCAAAATCCTTGCTCTGCCACTACTCAATATACAGTGACAAATGTCATCTGTGATATATTTCTTCTTATTCAATCTTGAAACCACATTATTCTTAACCTTCTTTTAACATATTAAAATATGATGACCTAAACAATTATTGTTCTAGAAGAAAATTGACATATTTAAAACATTTATATTTTGAGTTTGAAGTTGATGATTTACTAAAAAAACTAGTTTCAGCTCTTTATGACTTCTTTGGACTAAAATTTAGGTAGTAATAACTTTAAACTCGAGCATTCCATAAAGAAAATGCTCTCGCTTTCGGTTTCTTTAAATAACAGTATAATCTTGTTTTTTTATTCACTCGTTAGAACTCACAAAACAAATTAACAGATGATTGAGTCAATTTTATTTGTAGTCAGAAATCAAATTCCAAATAATAATTAAGTTTTAGAATGGAATAACTTTAATATGATAAATTTTTCCTTTTTCATTAACACAAATCCATTCTCTTCCTCGTTTATCATTCATGTCTTCATTGACTTTTGAATAACGTCGAAAATCGAAAACAACTGCATCGTTATCTCTTCCAAATGCTGAATCAATAGTAAAATCTTTTTCAATTATCCATTTCACATCTGGTACAGTTTCATTAAAATATTTTAACATCATTTGTTTAATTTGATCTAATCCATTGAATTTTTTTGTTTCACCACTTGTTAGTGCTTGTGATTCATATTGAGCATCCTGTTCGAAAAGATTGAAAATTTCATCTAAATTATGTTCATTTGAAAGGGTTAGATAACGACGTCCAACTGCAATTTTTTCGTCAGAAGTTGACATTTTAAGTCTAAAAAAATGAAAAAAAGTAAGATTAATATTTTGTCTAAGAAAAAAAAGAAAATAATATTTTTTCGTTGTTTTTTATTTGCTTGCTTGATTACAAACTAAGTGACTCACTCATACACCTCTCCTATAATTGGGTATACGAAAGAGCCAACTATAGAAAAGCGCTACGATAAAGCAATGAAGAACGAAAAAAAAGCAGTCCTCTCACTAAATAAGAAGGGTAATATGGCGAAGAAATTTTTTCTAAAAAAAAAGTTATAAACTAATGTTGATAGAATCTTAATAATTCATAACATATAATAACTCTTACACATTAATAACATTTCTGAAAAATAAAGGAAGCGTTTGCTTCAAACACGAAATGATCCATTTGCTTTCATTTTAACGTTAGAAAAAAACCGTTTTCGCTCGACAGAAGTTCGATTAGCCACGTTTCCTTAATTAAAAAAAATATTATATTTTATATTCCGTCTTCTGATCCATATAGTCGAAGAGAAAAAAAAGTTAGATAGC
This sequence comes from Macrotrachela quadricornifera, assembly GCA_022393335.1. Taxonomy (NCBI): domain Eukaryota; kingdom Metazoa; phylum Rotifera; class Eurotatoria; order Philodinida; family Philodinidae; genus Macrotrachela; species Macrotrachela quadricornifera. The sequence goes on along the minus strand of JAJEKB010020603.1, from coordinate 11,247 downwards.
GCTTTTATGAGTAAACTTTTGAGCAAATAATATACATGAAATTTTGAAATAATATGCGTAGCATTATAGAGCATTGAATATCTCCTAAACACTTTCTTAAACATTTTAGGATATAGGTATCTTCCTAAACTTTTTCATAAATTCTTCGTAAGGTTTATGAAAGTCCAACATATAATAAATAAATTCTTTTGGGTCGTACGAATGTCAATACATTTTTACATACCCTTGGTAAGAGTATATACAAGCGTTTATTAAAATTTTCGGAACGGTAAAAAGAATTTATTATTCTACTCTTTTTTTTTACAGTGGAGGCAATAGATAGAGTACATGTTTTCTGAAAACTCTTGTCTCAAATATATTGTAGCCTTAAATGATTCATATTATGCTAAAAATATAGCGTTAGGTGTAGGATAAATAGTGGAGAACGAAGATGCGCCATATTTCAGTACAGCCTACTTATGGTCTCAAGCTAACAGTAATCTAAAGTATTTGTAATTAATCTTTGAATTCTAGATGAAGACATACAGATGGTTTTGTACAGAATTTAATTTCCTATCTGATGTTATATAAATTGACAGCAATGTGGTAACTGTCTTAAGTTTGAAGACAATAAAGAATAATCCAAATGGTAAAGATAATGCTAGTCTATGTCTCCTTTCCTCGTTGCTGGGAAAAATCTACTCAGGATCTTTTAATTTCAGTTACTAAGACGTATTATTTTCTCAACTGAACAGAGGATTATATGAAATAAAATGAGCTAACGTGTATGTTTGTCGTCAAGTTAAGGTTAATCATCAAGGACGATTGGCTATTTTTGAAAATATTGATTTTAGATAAAGTGGTTTTCAAGATTTTTGAAATGGGAACATTTGAATGTGTGATTGATTTCTCAAAGCGTGCCAGTTAGTGTTAGTAGAAAATTTGAAAATTAGTGGACACTTGAGGTGCCGATCGCAGCGACAAGACAGAAGTTACGGATTGAAAGGACCTCAACGATTGAGTGCGAACTACCTAGAATGTATCGTATTAGAAAATCTCAATATAAAACCATTAGGAATAATTCTTGTGCAAATATACGTCAACGAGAAAATTGGAGTTGTTGGTGTACGCATATTTGGATAGGAACAGTTGCCAAAAAGAAAGTTTCGATAGAAATAATAATCAATGATCAGATAAATTTCAGTCGAAGCTCAAGCGGATTGTAGTGATGAGCGTTACTTGTCGATAAATTGGATATAGGTATTAATAGTATCCGTTCCTTTCTTGGCTTACTAAATAGTATGGATTTGCATCGAATATTTTCTGCATTGTATTTATTAGATAAAACGAAAAAAAGTCAATTATTAAGAAATTCCAAAGACTTCAGATTGTTCAAAAATCTTGACTTCATTTGCTTATTGAAAAGGAATTTTCAAGAAAACTTCGTTTTGGGAACCAACATCTGTATAGACGAAAGTATGATCAAGCTTAAAAGTAGAAGTTCGTTGAAACAATATCGACCTCCAAAACTAATCAAAAGAGGATACAAAGTCTGGTGTTTAGCAGATTTCTTGACCGGATATCTTCATAATTTCGACATCTACCCTGGTAAACAAGAGAACAAACAAGGAACCTTGAGTAAAGCTGCTGTTTTACACCTAATTAGCGAGCTCAGTTTAGTAAAACACAAATTATGTTTTGACGATCTTTTCACAACTTTTTCTCTATTGTTACATCTGGAAAAGAAAAAAGATAGGAGCAACTGGAATAATACGAACAAATAGGAAGCTATTTTCCGAGGCACTCCTGTAAAAAAGATACTATGCTTATAATTAAATATCAGTCATCAAATGACAAGACAAAAGACCAGTATTTATTGCAAGTAATTCGTTCGATCCAAGACGAACTGAAACGATTACTAGAACAGAAAAAGATTTTTCAGAGCTCTGTATTACTTGGTCTGAAGTAGTTTCAAAAAATAATAAGCTTATGTGTGGTGTCGACTATTTTGATCAACGCATTTTTCGTTATTCAATTGATAGAAATTCCCGACGAAACTGAATTCGAATATTTCTTTACTTTTTTCAAGCAGTTCTTTCGAATGTGTTCATCTGTTACGATGACTTTTGTCAAAAAAATATGACTTACGTGGCATTTCTCTGTTCCATTTCAATGTCACTAATTGATGATCAAAGTTTACGAAAAAGAAGAGGTAGACCTGTTCATTTATCTCAGGCAAAGGAAAAACAAGTTCAACGAACGTTGGACAACAACTTTTCATCAGCCCGTTTATTAGCGTACATGCCTGTCGCTGGGACTAAAGGAAGATGCCGATTTTGTAGCACGAAAGATTGCCCAATACTTAGTATCATAAGATGCAATTTTTGTGACGTTTCTCTTTGTGTAAAAAAAATATGAATTGTTTTTTGATATTTCATCAAAACCTTGTGTAAGTTTTCTAACTAATAAACTTTAGTAACCGCATTTTCCACTAATGTACATCAAAATTCAATAAATCTATACATTGCATGCCACACTAGAGCACGCATGAGTTATTCATGGTGTATATTTACGTCTAGGATAGATATATCTCACGATATACTAGAGTTGGCTCAGTAAAAAGAATTGGGACTGAAAAGGTTAAGTCCAATGGTTAAAGGTATTGAGAATCAATTTGGAAATCTAGTTTGCTTTAAGAACTCTAGGAAATTACTTTTGCTTCATTTTCGAGATTATGACTTTATTTTAGTGTGGAAACTATCTCAACAAAACATAAAATATAGTTTTTTCCATATAGGCCAGGTCCTGCGCTCAGCTTTTTCTTCATCAATCAGCTGTTGCGTATTAAGCATATCTCTTCCAGTTTCCAAATCAATGGTACTTGGTCGCATAAATGGTGTTCTCTTCCATATCTTCCACACGATATAAGAAATAAGCACAATTGGAGCAGCGAGATAGGCTTCGAAGAATGATTTAGCACTTACAGAACCACGTAGAGGAGAGACAGCTATATATAATTGACTAATCAAGCATAGAATGTTGAGAAGAAGACCAAAACAGCTTCCTATTATACCAAGAGGTGCGACAAAAGCGAGTTCATCTAAAGTATGACCTTGTGCTTTCCATGCTAATCGAAACATAATGTGACATGCACATATAGAACCCCAAGTGAAAAAGTTCGACAAACCGGAAATGGAAAGTAGCCAGTTAAAAACTTGAATGCCAACTTTTGCACAGCTAATATATGCAAGGAGTCCTATAAGTACTGACAGAGCGACGGCGGGGAGTGGACGACCTTTCCGATCGATATAAGTGAATATCTTTGGTGCTTGACCAATCTCAGCAAGTGCACACAAAGTTCGAGATGCTCCATAAACAGAAGAATTACCTGCCGAAAGAACAGCACAAAGAATGACGGCATTGAATATAGAAGGTAACACTGGAATACCTGCATTTTCAATACTAATTACAAAAGGCGATGCAGCTGCGTCATAGCTTGATGATCCAGTGAGAAGACGTGAATTTGTATATGGTACCAAACAACCAATAAGTGCTAGTGACACAACATAAAAGATTGTTATTCTCCAAAAGACTTGTTTTGTCGCCCGAGGGATAGTCTTTCGTGGATTATCTGCTTCAGCTGCTGCTAATCCGACCATTTCTGTACCTCCAAAGGCAAAAGCAGCAGTGACAAAAACAGAACACACACCTTTGAATCCGTTGACGAACGAGCCTGGATCATGCCAATATTTTCCCCCTATGTACTGATGATTTGGGCCACCTCCTAAAGTTAGAACAATGCCGAGAATGATGAAACCAAGAACAGCGATCACTTTAATGATAGACATAAAAAATTCGATTTCACCATAACCTCGAACACCGAACAAATTGACAATAATAAATATAATCAAAAAAATAGTGATCCACACAGCAATATTAACAGAATGTGTCCAATACTCGATGATGATTCCGGCAGCCGTTAGTTCAAGTGGTACAACAATCAACTTATGCAAAGCATAGTTCCATCCCATAGCAAATGCCCATGCAGGATCGAGAAAACGAGCACTATGGACGGTAAATGAACCAGAAATAGGAAAGACAACACAAAGCTCTCCAAGTGCCATGCACACGTTGAAAAGCATGAATCCGACTAGGATAAAATCAATAACGAGTGAACCAGGTCCGCCATTTGCAAGAGAAGAACCAGAACCAACAAAGAGACCAGTACCAATCGCACCACCTATAGCAATCATTTGTAAATGTCGATTTTTTAACTTTCTATGAAAACCGTTGTCGCCCTTCTCAATATTATCGTTTGTATTTCCTTCTTGCTTTGATCCATTCATTTCGATTGGGATAGTTTCAGAGGGTGGTGCGCGTTTGAACGAGTCGAATATCCGTTGAAATAAATTTGACTTTTGTTTTGGAAATGTGACCGTAATAATTTCACCCCGAATATTATCTGTTGAGGTCGTAAAATGATTATAGGGTGGTGTCTCTGATGTTGAGTACGCCATTTTCGATTGGATCCAAATCTATTCGGAGAAATTAATAATAGTTAAAATATATATGCAAGAGCTTCGAGAGATTGTCAACTAGTTTGTTTCTACTCTTACAAGATCAAATACAACAATGACTTAGGTCTAATCAAAAGTTCCCAGATTGCTATTGACAATTTTATAAATCAATTAATATCGAAGAGTGTTGTGCGTACATAAAAAGTGGAATGTCTTATCTATTAGAGTATATACAGTAAATCTCTTTTGAACTTACTTATAATATTTTTTTCGATAAACTTTAATTCGAAATAGAAACAAACCTTCAAAAACGAATAATAAATACAATCGATATTATATATGTATTTGAACTATTTTTGGATAAATTCAAAGACGATTCACACAGAATTTTCAACAGTTTTGGGATTCAAGACTCCATCATATTCAACAGTCGCAGAATGGGCAAAGCGTTTCCGTGAAGGAAGAGGAGATGTCAATGATGACCCTCAATCTAGTCGTTCAGTGTCCAAGCTGACAGATGAAAGTATTGAACTAATACGAGAGGTTATCAACAATGATCTATATTCAACTTATGATGATATTATAGCTGACACATTTCTCTCTCATGATACAATAGAACGAATTATCCACAATTATCTCAAGATGAAAAAGACATATCTCGTTAGGTATCCCGTCAACTGATTCATGAATAAGAGCAAAAATGTGTTAAACTTTGTCGTGATAATTTGGCGAAATTTCTCGATGGTTCTTGGCGGTCATGTAATATTACAACAGGTGATGAGACGTGGATTTACCATAAACAGATTCATCGCAAATCAACAAATGTAAGCTGTGTTAGCGAAGATGAATCACCAACTACCATTGTCCGTTGAGGTAAATTTGAACCAAAAAATTTATTTTCTCCAATATGGACACAAAGAAAGTCAACAAGTACAAAAAGGTATAAAATTGCTTCAAGACAGTGCTCAACTCCATATTCATTCCGAGGTTATTAATTATTTAACAGAAGAAGGTATTATTATAATGTCGCATCTACCATATTTATCTGAGCTTCTACCAGGTGATTATTGACTAAATGATTATATCAAAGATAATTTAAGTGACCACCCAGATGAAAAACTATTGACGCGTGTGATATTCAAGATAATGAAAAAAATTCTGAAAGAAGAATTTTAAAAACTTTTGACAAAATATTAGAAAGGATGTAGCTTTGTATAAATAATTAAGGTGACTATGTCAAACATTTAATAAAATAAAACTTGAACTTTTTCTTTGTCTTCATGTGTTTTTGAAATAATCTGGGAACTTTTGGTCCGATCTAATTATTATATTGTTTACTCAGCATTTGATTATTTTCACTATTTCATATTACGGACGATTATGTCTTATGTTTTCTATCATGCTTCTTTCACAATCAACTTAATGCCTTACTATCATACATGTAAATATCAGTAGCATCACATACGTTCCACTTCATACAACAACAGTAACTCTCTATATATAATTAGAAAAACAAAGCAATCATATTATATTTTCTGATTAAAATATATCCGTAATATACGAAGTGAACTGGTTATATAGAATAGAGAACTTTGAGTATACATCGGAATCTTCTTTATGCTTACGATGTCAAATAGTTTTTCAATAAGATGCATCCTCAGTGCTAAGTATCTCTCGTGTCTCAATAATATCATCTAATGCTCAATAGAAACTTTTTGAAAACTTAAAATTAGTTTTTAAGGAAAGTGAAAGGGAAGGATAAAGTGGAAAATATATACAGAATGCATTTCCTATATATACATGCACTCAAGTCCACATGGATGGTTCGTAAACGGCTATAAACCTTGAGAAAACAGTGGTTTTACGGAGATCCGATATTTTTTCTATGTAAATGTCAGTAAACAATATAGATACAGGTATATTACAGAATATTTTACAGGCAAGCTGCGTACGGTCCTTTAACGAATACTGTTTACATCCTGTTTTAACCGGTTTTTGCAAAGATTCTGATAGTGAGTTTATAAAACATATCGAGTAACTATTTAAGTGATATTTTCTTTTTTCCTAAAAGATAAACAAATTAATAAATTTTATTTGTGATAATAGATTATTTTGAACGATAAATCGACCGATAAGTATTTATATAGATAAATAATGTTTTTTTATCTTGTATTTTTAGATTTATTAAGGATAAACTATCCGGTAAATATTAATTAAAGTCAATGAACTATCCAGTCTAGCTGGAAGCTGAACAACCCAGAAATTAGTTGTTCTACTAGTTGATGAGTAGGGAGAGAAGGCACGAGATGTTTAGAGAAATATGGTGGTATACGCCTATCAAAATGCCCATCGTGGATAAACAAAAGAAAAAACATCGTAAACCGATATAATACAGGATTTTTACGGCTGTTTACGTTGGCTCAACGCTATAAGATGGCTAATGATATTATATCCATAAAGTTAGTGAAAACGGTTAAATACACGGTCCGTTTACTATACGGATATAAAACGGTGCGCATTTCTGCACTAGATAATACACATATATTACGGACCGAAAGCTAGCTGTATGTAATCGTTATACTGCTGTAAATGTCCCGTTTTTATAGGATTTACGGTCGGTTTTCGGACTGGTAATAAGACCGTTTTGACTGGCCTGGGTAACGTAGGAAAAGTTTCTCAAATCTTGCAAAATATACTATGTTTATTTTATATATGATCATACATCTAAGTCTCCTATGCGCAATGCAGAAATTAATACCTGTTAACAGACTGATAATATCCTATAAATCGTATGCTCTCCTTCTTTGAGAATGAAGCGTTCGGATTTTCTCAAATAATTTGTATAAGACAATATTTTGAAAATGATAACAAAAAATCTATCTCAAAAATAAAAGTTCACGCGATGGATTAAGAACCAGAAAAAAAGAAAAAATATAATGTTAAAAAATTCTCCTATTATATTTTATTAATATTACAATAGGTATATTGTTGTTCGAAGAAGTCATCGGACTTTCATATTCATATCATACCTACTTATTAGGTTTTTTTTCTAATTATCTTGTTCCAAAGATATACTTTGTCGGCACAAGTCTGTTATTACAATCTAAGAGAAACATTTAAGCTGCAGACCGATCCTATATATGACTTATCTCTTACATTTTCCTTCTTTTGCAATCATTAGAAAATATTTGTTATATATTTTTTTCTCAATGCATTTCTAATTCGATCTTACTCACAAAAGAACTTGTATAATATAATCTTACTTGAATTTTAGAGACAATAAATAATGTTAATCCAAGCCGTGCCTTTCTTCTTTTCTTTTTTTTATTCTATTTTATATTTCATTTTCATTCTAAAAAAAACACCAATATGCTTTTTATCTATCGAAGTTACAGCGTTGGCAAGAAATTTTGTGAAGGTTATTTCACACTAACTAAATAGCAATTAATTGATAGCATCGAAATCAAAGACATACTCATCATTAATTTTCCCATTAAACAGTATACAAATTGTTTCTGCTGATTCATTGAAAACGAACTAGTCTGAAAATGAGATACCAAATTTTTTAAATGATGTATGACTGTAACTATACTCAGGCAACAGCAGGTTTCATACCTAATGAAATGAATAACTGGAACAATATTGTTTGTATATGAGTAACAGTTTAATTTTATATTGAGAAAAAAATAGTGATGTTACATTGATTTCATCTTTGATTTTTTCCTCACCCTCAAGTGCTAACCTTGTCTGCAATATTATTCTTAATATTCTATGTCAAAACGAACACCGAGAACCATAAAAACCCAAATAAATCACGAAATAAAATGAATGGTAGACGTTGTTCTGACTATATGTTTTAAGTATTTTATAAACTGTAAAGTAGTAAACTACGGAACTTCGTGCCATCTGAATAGATCTACAATGATGTATAACATTTACAAAATCTAATGCTTCATTTTCTAAATAATTTCTCGATTTTTGATATCAAAAATAATTTCTATGTTTTTTGACGAAAAACTTAATGATAAATGCCTATTTTCATTTCGATACCAATAATTAATTGATACTTAGTTAATCTAAAATAACTTCTTCAAAATGGCTGTCGAAGTTATAGCTGTATTAACCAGTATAATTACAAAATATTATATTTATAGTCTTTCTTACTCACCTGTAAATAGTTTTTGTTACAATGAATGTTTCACTCCTATGTTATTAAACGAAGGATGCTCGCTCATGTTTTCCTCCTACGGGGCGAAATAGTTTCGTCATTAACTTAATGGGCGTTGTCTCATTTTTTTTGCTCTGTTCTTGCGATCAATGAAGTGGAAACATTATATATTTTCGTTTTTGATCATCAAATGACTACGTATTGCTGTGTTGTTTTTTTTTCTGTCGTTAAGAAAAATCGATTATTTCCCTAGTGAAATATATGAAAAAATAAAGATTCTTGAGATTTTATAATAGATTTTGAAGAAATAATAGATTTTATGTAGTTTTTAATGTATAATTTTTATTTTTTATTCTTTGTGAAATAATGGAAATTTTCAACTTTGTATCACGACCAGTATATAAGATTTTACACGACACAAAACAAAAAATGAATATAAAAAGAATAAAATACAAACTAATCGTAGAAAACTACATAAATTCTACGATTTCTTCAAAAGTTATTATAAAATCTTAAGAGTCTTTATTTTTTCATATATTATTATACAAAGATAGTACTTAATATCTTGAGTAATTGAATCATAGATATAATGGTACTTTTACATTATAATTACCAGCATTCAAATATTGGGAACCACCCGAAAATGACGTGAATATTAATGCTGTTAAAAGTTAATATTGTTTCAATCATAATTTTCATGTTTATGTTTATATTGTCTAGTTTCTATGTTATTTTTATTACTATTTTGTTTTGTGTATTTAACATCTTGTATATTGGTCGTAGTAAAAGGTTGAAAAGATCCATTATTTCACAAAGAATAAAAAATTAAAATTATACACTAAAAACTACATAAAATCTATTATTTCTTCCCTAGTGAAAGTTGTCATAGGAGGGTACTCATTGTTTTTCAATGCTTATCGGTAGTGCTGACACTAGGATCTAAACACGATCGCCAAGTACTCTGATAGTTTATGTAACATACTCATCAGCCTATCAATAGTGTCAAACTTGAAAGTTGAATTCAAGTATTTAGATATTTCTGCTTCCCAGCATTCCACCCTCGCCTTCAGCTGGTCCTATATGGTTTTGGCATCTCCCCTCAAAGGTTCCGCCCTCACTTTCATCTGTCTCTGCAAAGCTCTGCACTACCCATACCCCTCTTCCGCAAGCGTTCTGTACTCCCATCCCTCACAGTGAGCAGCCAGGAGGAAAAATGGACTTTCGAGATTTGAAACTGAATAATGTCTGTTATGAAAGGTAGTGTGCTCCTGCATTTAACTGTGGCCTAGGTTCTGATTGAAGTTCGACAATATATGATGAAGTGATCACAGCAAGATAGCAAAATCATGTGAATACTGGCAATAGTACTATAGTAGGAAAGACTCTATTTTTAACTTATAATCAATTATTATTGTACCATTATATAGTGGTACGTACTTACTGTGCATTAAAGATTAAGAGAATTTTTTCAAGTCTGATTTAGATACAGAAAACAAGGAAACTATATCGAGTGAAGCAAAAAATAACCACTGGCAAGTAATGTAATGTTTACGGAGGATCGTACGGAAGTGTTTATTACATTTTTAATTTATTATTCGCTACAGTGTGTCACCAACTATCTTTGTTAAATGCATTACGATGTGAATCTAAACTTGTACTGAAACTCGGTGTCTCTAATGCATGGTCGTAGCAGACATTTTTTACAGCTTCTACTTGTACTAGTGATCCTGCAGCTCGACTAACGAGGGAAGGTCGCCAAGTGTGTCCCCGAGATTTCAATTTGGATTGCGTGGGCTTGTTGCACCAAGTGTTCTAATGTCAACTATGAAACAATTATCGGCCGAGGCTACTTCAATAGGAAATTGTAGTTAAAATACTTTTTCATTACCTGATAAATACATACAGCCTCATATTTTTTTAAGTACTCTATTTATTTTTAGAAATATTTCTGAAATCGTTCGTTTCCAGTAGACATAATATAGACATGTGTAGTAAAATTCTTGCCTACGAGTGTTATAGTAGGATACCCTTCTATGCGTGTATTCTGTTCCGTCTTTCCTTTTCCAGTTCTGTTGACATGCATTTATAAAGCACAAAGCACTTACACAAAACAACAAAGCGTGTGTGTATAACGTTGGATGGTGTTATGATCTTTACCCTTGATTAGATCATATATAGATGTGTTCGACCTATGTATTTGTATTATGTTCTTCAGGTGTTTTCAATCACTACTTTGTTTCATGATATTTTTTTTCTCTTCTGTATTCATATATTCATTCACTGCTTCTACCTATAAATAGATCGTTTTATTTCAAATAAAGTACGTGATACACAACTGCATTCATCTTGTCTTTTCATTCAGTTAACGATCTAGATTCAGATATCTTCACAATACGTGGTAAGACATACTTCTTTTCTATAAAAACTAATAAACAGTCGATTATATTTTAGTTCTCAATATAAAAATGATAAACCTTAACAATATTCTTTCACAGACTACACACGTCTATATCCCTAGTACTACCAGGCTGGGTCATTTTTGACCCACTCATCAGATTTCCTTCTCGAAAAAGGAAGTTCACA
>JAJEKB010020602.1:76325-166633 GCA_022393335.1 Macrotrachela quadricornifera | reverse complement strand
GTTGAACGCATTAAATATTGAAATAATTTTTGACCAAGAATAGTTTGAGAAATATTTAATAACTAAAAATAGCTTTACATAGAATAAATGTATTACTTTTTTTTGTATATTTTTGATTTACTTGAGAAAGATGATTAACAAATGATGTATAAGAACATAATTTGAATACAAACCATCCTCGAAATAGTTCACGTTTCGATTTATATCCATAAGCAGTAGAAACTAAATTAAACCTGGCTTGTTCATGATTTTTTGTAGCAGTTGATGCAGATAAGCGGAGGAAACTTTGTATAATTTGAGGTTTATGTATTTTATATTGTCTGATCATTTTTAATAAAATGTTTGAATACAATCGTCACTCTCTTTTCGCATTCAGTCTAGTCATGCGTCTCGTCTTTTGTCTTTTCATTCGTGACAAAACGTATATATTTTTATAATGGGTGCATACAAAACACAGTACATGTACCTATTTGTTTTTATTTTTATATAGGTGATATTGTATTAATAGCTGGCATGTCTATCGTATTTTTGTGTATGTACTTAAATAAACTAATGTCTGCATAAAAATTTGACTATATTGTATGAAATGTCAACATTTAAATGTTAATCAAAACTAAATATACATTTTATTAGACAGGAATCGTTGCATTAATGAAAAGAATAATAGACAATTAAAGATGCGTTATAAAAAAGTTAGCTTTTGGAATTCATTATTCGATTTTTCAATGCTTTAAAGTGAAAACGTCGATCTTTATCAGCTTTTTGAAAAATTGCTCGATTTTCTTGAGCACGTCGAAATAAATATGGTTGCAATGCTTCAATTGGTCCATATGGTAAATATTTATACGTTTGATAACCTGAATTTGCTAAAGCAAAAGTAACATAATCACTCATGCCATACAATGATGCAAATGAAACGATAGATGAAGCGCGACGAATATCAAAATCTTTCATTCTAAATAAAATAAATTCTATATAGATAATAAATATTATTTTGTCTTACTTTTGAATTGCATATCGAATAGTATCTTCATTATGTGATGCAATCATAATGCGAATTTCACCTGGTTTACGTTGTACAGTATTTTTTAATACTTCATCAAGACATGTATGATATATTTTAGATGTTGTATCAAAATTCGGATTTATTGGATCTTCATATCCATATTCTTGAGCTAAACGACGTTCTTGATCCATATATGCACCACGTACAAGTTTAGCCGCAAATACATAATTATGTTTTTCCGATAGAGCAAGATCATGTTTTAAAGAATCTAATGTATCCTATCGATTATTTGTATAATATTTAAATAAAAAAAAGGAAATATTATATTTAATAATTATTTACTTTTAAATAACATTGATAAGTTCCATAAATAAAAGGTACATTGTATTTATTATAATATCGTTGTAATTCAGTTGCAAGATAATTAATTGCATTTTGAAAATATGTTTGTTCAGCATCAACCATTATTGAAATTTTATGTTCAACACATGCCTAAAAAAATATGTTTTATATAAAATTAAACAATAAATATTTTCTTTTTTACTTGAGCTATTTTGTTTAAACGTATAAGAAGTTTATGAATTTCCTTTATATCTTCAGGTGTGAATGTAACATTTGAAGATATTTGGTTCTAAAATTATGGTAAAAAGGAATCACTCTTCATATGATGATAAAAAAAATTTAAAGAAATTCTCATATATATTTAATTACCTGATCTTTTATTAAAGATGAATTAACGGATTGTTGCAAAAATGCAATTGTTTTTTCATTTGCTTGTTCTTGATTAATTAATTGAAATAATGATGGTAATAATGAACGATCTTTAATCGATTGTAATAATGTATTAAATTTTTTTAAGACACTCGGTTGAATCATAGCTGTTACTTTTATTGCAATTAAATTATTTATACCACAAATATCATGTGATGTTTTAATACATTCAATAAATTTATTTGTATTATGTTCATGCATACGATCAATTTGATCTAATCTACATATTTTTAAATTTTCAATACAACAAAAAAAAGAAAATCTATTCAATAATCTTACGAAGCGGATGGATTGTTATCATCACTTTCTACACTATAATCTAATATAGGTTTGACATTATATTTTTGTAATTTTGTAATAACTGGTATAATCTCTTGTGGAGTTTCACCACCAACAAAATGACCAAATGCAGTGAATTTTAATACACTTTTAAATATTCGATCACCAAGAAATCGACGACCCCATTTAGCAATCTAATTAAATTTTATATTTAATATTTAATTTATTTTAAAGTTTACTTTATCTTGATTATTAACAAGAAAATTAATTGAAAATAATCGATAGACAAGATAACCACGTAAAAGTTCAATATTTCGACGATAACGATAGGCAATTTGATATTGATCAAATTTTGTATCAAGTAATGGATATTCTGGAGATATTTCTGGTTTTGTATTTTTTTCTGTTGTTGGTGTAGGAGTTGTTGATAGATAATAAATTGAATTTTGATATAATTTCAATATTCGACATGAATAATTAGTTGAAATTAATGGATAAAAATGTTTGATCTTAAATATTAATTTCAATTTCTATCTAATATTCAAAATCTAAAGTAACTTACCGTCAACATAAAGAACTTTTTTTTTTATTATTTTTTTCAATCCAAATTTACATACATACAGACTATTTTCTTCCTTCAATAAAAAAAAGTACACCTTAAAAAATGTTTACGTGTATTCATTAAATTGATGGAATAGAAGAAAATATGCAACTTACTCTATACTCCTTCAAAGATTGTTTTTTCTTCCATGTGTAGATGATGACTGAAAAAGAGAACAAGCAAAATCGACTATTCCGTCTTTGTAAAAGAGAAAACATGTTTTTCTATATGACATCATCACAGTATAGCTCGTGATCAAAAATAGAACGAAAGAAAAACAACATTTGGAAACTACTTTGTTATTGTTGACTTGAATAAAAAAAATTCATATAGATTTCTATAGAAAATAATGTTAGAATTTTGTAAACGAGTTTTTTAAATTTATTTTTTTTCATTATTTACAAAAAAAATTCTAATCCTTTCTGCATTGTATCAAATACAATAGGTTCCATTAAATTTTTTTTTTCTTCATAATGGATTTAACAATCAAACAACAAGAAAATAGTAAAAAGAAAATATTTCATATCAGTAATAAAACATTAACAACATACATTAACAAATATGAGTGCAGCAATCAATCAATTTGGTCTTCATACTATTGAATATGCTATACGAAAAAAAAATTTACAAGATCCACTCTATATAGCAGCCCATCCGGAATCTTTACCGGAGGAATCACGTATATAAAAAATATCAAATTATAAAACCTTTTAAATTTTCCATTTTTAGCTCGTCATCATTATGCACATAATACACCCTATGATAGTTGTACTACAACTTCACCATTAACACGTCCTCCTATTGATATATTTTATGCTGATCAATTAACTAAAAATATGTGGTCAAAACCTATGGAAAATTCTCCATCTATGTATAAAACACGTGAAGGTGAATGGTTTGATAATCCAAAATTACGGCATACTCTTGAATTAAATTCACCTTATGTACCATATGGTGGTTATGTTCATCCAAAAATACAAACGAAATGGGAAGATCTTTCAGCAACACCACCAGAAATTTCTAAACAAAAAACTCGAGATAAATTTCCAGTAGTTCTTAGTTCAATGACAAAGTAGATTATTTAAATTTATTATTATTCATTATTAAATTTTATTTATTTTAGATATGTTGAAGAAATGAATGCGATGGAATTTGGATTTAAATTATATTAGATAAAAAACAATTATACCTATATTCAAATAAATACACATATCGAAATAATTAAACTTAGAAATTTTTTTTTCCTTTTTTCTTCAAATAATAGAATTATATATAGTAATAATAATAATTGAGATTTAGTTAATTTAATTAGGTAAATGAATTTCATGTATAGAACGGCAAAAACTGTCAATTATTTCATATTGCAAAAGATAAAAAAGAAGTATCTATAGCTATAAATAAACAGATTTTATCCATTATTCATGAACATTATTTTCAAATTAAAATTTATTTTCTTTAATTTTCATACTGAAATTGCATTACAATAAGAAAAAGAAATACTCAATATAATTTTCATTACAATATTGTAAAAACAATTGAAGATGGCGCGTAACTGTTATATAAGTTCAATTTCTATATTAAATAACAATAGTAATCAAAACTATCAATAATATCATTTGGAATGATATTAATCAAAAATACAGTTATATATTATTTTAATTAAAAATTCTCAATATTAATATTAATAAATATCATGTCAAATCGAAACCATTGTGGATCAAACAAATTCTCACAGAATTATCGATTAAATAATTCTATTAATGAATATGATCGTTGTAAATTACCAGCTATTAATAATGGAACAGCAACAATGTCTAATATGAATCCATTATTCTGTAAACCACCATTAACACGTTCATGTACATCTAAAGAAAATGAAAATTACTCAAATATTACCAATGGTAATTGTAAAAAGGAAATTATAAATAATCTATCTACACAAGTTAATTGTGCACCATGTGGACAAGCAGTTTATAATGCTTGTACACCTTCATATAACAATTGTAAAATAAATTGTCCAACTAATGGTATTGCTTCATCACAAACATTTTCTTCATTACCTTCAACAACATCAGCTATGTGTAATAATAATCAACAAATACCAGTTAATAGAGGTTGGTCTACTAATCAATTTATTGGTTGTGATAAAACAAATATTGATATGAAGAAAAATTTATTAATAAATCAAAACACTAATTGTCTTCCACGACCTATGACATCAGGTTCACGTACTTTCAATTGTCCTCCATCGAATATAAATGTATGTAATGGACAAAAAACTGTTGTACGTGATCGTCATTTAGCTAATGAAATTCTTCAAAAAGCTGGAATTTCATCAAATTTAACTTTAAATGATTGTCTTGAAGTAATTACTGATGCACCTGTAACAATAAATGATAATGTTAATTGTGATCCAAATCCATTATGTATGAAAAAACCAGCTGATTGTCAAGTAATATTAAATTGTTAATTTTAAAAAATATTCTAATACGTTTATGATTCTTTTAAGGAATGTTATGAACAATCAATTGTTGTTCGACATTTACAACCGTAATTATTCTTTTTTTTTTTGTTTCTAATCAATTTATTTTATTTATATTAATGTTTAGACCACGACCTCCTGTACCACCGCCAATCATTATTCGGTTTGAATAATATCGATATTTTTTCTTTATATTTCTTAATCATAATTTATTCAGTGAACGTTGTGCTCCACAACCACCACCACAACCACCTATTGTTATTCGACAAATTCCACCTCGGCCATCAACACCACCACCATTAATTATTCGTGAATGTCCACCATCAATGCCTATTATACAAGAACCAACAATTATTGAACGTGAGATTCCACCACCACCTCCACCACCACGACAAGTCATTGTCGAACGATTACCAACACCACCACCGAAACCACGTCCAATTATTTTCGAAAAATGGCTTCCTTATGAAGAACCTGAAGAACGACCATGTATTGTTGAAAAAGCTACTATTAATGAAATGCCTCCACCAAAAAATGTTATTATTCAATATGAAGCACTTGAACCACAAATTCAATCACAATGTATTAATGAAGGAATATCTTATGCTGATCCAAAACAATTTGTTAATGAAAGACCAAATGGAAATGCTGAAGTTTGTTATGTTGATCAACTCAATAATTTAGTCAGTATTTTCTATTTTTTTTTTCATTGCTTCGAATTGAAATGAAACAAATTTTTTTTTTATTGAAAATGTGATTGATCATTTCAAATTTGATATTTCAGCCTGATCATATCAAATGTCAACTTAGTCCTCAAGCACTTGCTGCTATTGGTATTCAAAATTGTAATAAACAAAATATTAGTTCGAATCCATGTGTTGTTCGCACTAATCCAACTGCTTTCTTTCAACAAGAAGGTCGTGTTCCCTGTGCCCCAATGTCTTCTATGACACCTCGATCTTCCATGATGGCAAATGGTTGTCATTCTACAAAACCATCATATTCTCAATTATGTAATTCAAATATGTATCGTCAACAACAACCAGGTAATCGTGCTCTATCTACTTCAGTTGTTAGTTTACCTCAATGTTATAATAAATATAATACAAACATGTTAGCACGACCAGGTTATCAAGGTTTAACTAATATAGCACGAGCAAATTATAATCCAGTATGTTAAAAAATAAAATTTTGAAAGAGATATATATATATATATTATTTTTTCTATTATAGTGGGCAACAACATATCAAGTTTCATATACAAATAAAGCACGAGGAATGTGTCGTGCACGTTAACTGATATCTTTTGTTTGCTAAAATTTATCTGTACATATTATAGAATGAATAAATAAATACATAGTTGACTTTTTCTTTTAAATAAAAATTTTAAAAAATCAATTTATTATCGTATATTAATTTTTACATCAGTCTTCGTAGACTATTCAATTTTTCGTAAATGTATATGTTTTAAATTACAAAATTTTCGTTGAAATACTGGATTTAAACAATTTTCTATCTTTTCCTCATTTATCTAAAACTTACGGTGTAATATCTAGTTTGAATAACTAAATCTATTTATATTTATTTAAATAGAGATATTTTTATCTTTAGTTTTTTTAATGAGATTTATAATAAATAATAGAAATCAACATAATTTCAAATTAGATTTGATGTTTTTGTCAAAAAAAGAAGAGTTGGTTAAACTTCAATAACGTATATATGTTAATAAAAGGTTTATAGTCTTCTTAAAATTGAGTGATTCATATGAATATAATAGATAATCTTAGTCCATTTATCATACTGTAACCTCTTTGTTGAAGTTACAAATTCGATAAAATCTTTTATTGAAGTTGAACCTTCTACACGATAGATCAACAAAGTCAAAGAAGAAGTTAACTTCGATAAGACATATATAATAATTAAGTTTTGATATAGAAGAATTTAAAATATTTCTAAATATTGATTAAATTTTATATGTTAATTTTTTCAATAGGAAAACTCAAAGTATTATCTACATCGGACAGAATCGATAGAAGATCAGAATGAAAGAGAAATGTATATTTAAATAAATATTGTGTACATTGCTTAAGTATCAAAATAATGATTTAATCAGTTGACAATTTGACAAAGGGAATAGATCAAATATTACATCTAAAGTATTTCTATATAGAATAGTATCAGGTCAATCAACATCAAGTGATCTGAATATCTATCAATTATGTGTAATGGATAGATAAAATTTTCTCACGTAGTTTCAAGCACTTGATTTATCGGTTTTATTCAATTGTAAATTTCGTGACTTAGATAATACGAATTTACTAAACTTATTAAAATTAAAATCCCTTTAAACCTATCATGTATATATCAATGTAAAATTAATTACTGTAATATAGCATAAACTATGCCTTCAGAAATATTTCTAACTCTTTTTATAGAAAAGATTGAAATTTTAATTTTTTATTGTAACATATATATGACATAAATTTGATAATTTTATATGCAAAATGACATCTATTTAATTACAATGGATTATTTCTAAATATCAATCGTGATCGGATATGACATTTGGGTTTTATTCTCAATTCAATAATTAATCTTGAAAGTCAAGCTGTTCTTTGCGAACATTCTACAATATATTTCTATTCATA
Organism: Macrotrachela quadricornifera; assembly: GCA_022393335.1. Lineage (NCBI taxonomy): Eukaryota > Metazoa > Rotifera > Eurotatoria > Philodinida > Philodinidae > Macrotrachela > Macrotrachela quadricornifera. The sequence continues at coordinate 158,846 of JAJEKB010020602.1, read as the reverse complement.
ATTTTACTACAATAAAGACTCATCCGATTTTTAATAAATATACCAATAAAACTATACATCATTTTTTGAAAAATTTTTTTTTTTTGTTTTAAGAAGAAAAGACGCTGTTTCTCTGTCTATATTTTTTTGTAAACAATATTTCGAGTACTTGTTATTGATTAGCGACCTCTGAATGTGCACTTATGCATTTTAAATGGCTAAACGATGATTAAGACTTTAAAATTTTGTACAAACATACATATTTTTATTAAGTATTTCTAAAGAATAAAGTTTAAATAAAAATAAAATATCCTTTTATTTTGTTTAAACATCAAATTAGAGTCTATCTATTGTCTGATATACATTGATAATGGTATCATTTATTGTATTATTGATGTTTCTTTTAGACACATTATTACTCATTTGATTATTCTATTTTTTTTTTATCAATATATTAATTAAAAAAAACGAATCTCGAAATTAATCTTCAACATTTTTATCAACTTATTATTGACAATCATTTTTCGAAATTTATATTTCAATTTATTCTTTTTAATCACGATACGACGAGCTTCATTATATAACGAAGCTCAAATATATTCAAATTAGGTGAGTTGTATTGTTTCATTTTTTTATATTAATCAGATGTTAGTTATTATTAAAAAGAATTTTTATGATTAAAATCGATAATTAATCGAAATTACAATTAGTAATATTAAAATTGCATTATTTAATAAACAGTTTCTAAATGTAAAAGCAAAAATATAACGATGATCTCCTTTTCTTAGAAAAATCAACATATATATATATATATATGAAAAATATGATGCTTTTAGAAACTATTATAAAATTTTTAAAGAATAATCATATTTTATTAGTAATAATTATGAATATATGAAGCTCATTGATATCAATTACATAATTATCATTATATATACACCTTGGTATATTTATCTAAATTACATCGAATAATCTTTTACTATTTTTTGATTTCATTAGTTTTACTATGTGTATTTGATGACTTAATATTATGAAAATTACAATAGTTTCATATGATAAAGAAAAAAAAAGATTTGTTCAACTTATATATCAAAGAAAATGAATTGATTTCGTCTATTGAATATATACATATATATTAATTTTTTTCTTTAATATAAAAATAATTTGTACAAAGATGTTTGAACGACATCACATCTGTCATTATCCCACACAAATCTCTGCTTGCTTGCTTGTTTCTCTTATCAACAAGCGACATATATATTCTTAACTTTATTCTTGTTCTTATTTTTTTTTTCTTCGTCTTCTTCTTGTTCTTCCTTCTTGTTCACTCGTTAATTCATCTTCGAAATGGGGAGGAACTGCGTGTCAAACCCGTCACTCGCGGCATCATCGTTGTCGGGCATGCGACGTTCTTCGACAAAAAAAAAAGAAAACGACTGAGAGTGAACAGTAGAAGAGTGCTGGATAGAGAAAAAGAGATAAAAATGCTAGATGATTATTTTCTTCACCTTCATTTATAGTGAGAGAGTTTTTGCTTTCTCTCTTTTATCTTTTTGGTTCAATCGAAATAGAAAAACAAAAACGTTGCGGTATATGCATTTCTGATCCTCATTTTTTCCATTAGAATGATGATAGATGATGCATTTGAATACGAACCATCTTACATAATAAATATTATTCTATCTTTCATTATACAATGATATTTGTTATTGGTATGAGAAACAATAATGATGATGGACATTGGTCTTTTTGTCTATTCATCACTTGTTAGTGATGCCTGTTATCAAGTGGATTCCTTCTTCTTCTCCTTCTTCTTTTCTGTTAGCTGTTTCTTTTTTTAGTGGTAATAGTGCTAGCTGCGGCGAAGAACAGACGCAACTACAAAAGAAGGAGAGAAAGATAAGAACGACGCCATACTGGTGTATGTCTGTATGTGTGTGTGTGTGTTTTTTTTAACGCACCCAAGCGCGCTTCGTTCTTTCTCTCTGTCTTTCTCTGTAATGTTCGTTGCTCGTCGTCGTCGCGCCAAGTAATCATTACTTCCCGTTCTCTCGGCTGACGTCGGGTTGAGCTCTCAGTGGTATCCAACAGTAGTTCCCGTCATTGCTCTTGTTCTTTCTTCTCTTCTTTTCCTTCTTTTTCTTCTTCTTTCTCTTTTTTTTTTTCAAAAAAAAACGACTAGTTCGCATTACTAGAATTATGATTATAGGAAAGCGAACAGCAGCGGTAGGGACGGTGAAGCCAGTCGCTGTCGATAGTATGGTAGCAAGAAAGGAACGCAAAGAAAATTATCATCAACAATAGAGCTGTTCATCAGCATCGCATCATCATTGCTGGCTGACTGGTCCGGACCCGACTCTGACGTGCATTCGCGTTCTTTCTTCTTTTTTTTTCTTTTCTTTTGTTTCTCGTCGCTTGGAAAAGAAAGATCTTCCATCTATATTCTACGTACTGCCATCGCTCTTTTTCTTCTTCGTTTTTTTCTCACCCTATTGCTGCCATATATACACAGACTTTTTCCTCTCGGTTGCCGCTGCTAGTCGGCCAAGCTTTTCTCTTCGTTGTTTCATCCGCCCCGTTCGCTCGCTCGCTCGCCCGAGCAGCAACAGCAAGCAGTAACGTCGTCGATACATCGTCGGTTTTCTTTTTTTTTTGCTTCTCGGTTTTTTTTTTGTTGAAAAACTGAAACAAGCCGGTAGTCGTGCGTGTATGTGTGTGTGTTTGTTATTTTGCCACATCCTAAAAGTGTATGCATAAATGATAGAATTTCAGACAAAATCATATTTTCTCTACAATGTACGCACGTAATAAACGGAAAATAATACATCAAAAACAATTCGACGATCATCATTATCATCACTATTATCATCATTCAAAATACTGCATCACTGATCACGTCTGTTGTTCATTATTATTATCTTCTTGATGGTCATTCGTCATTCTTCTATTTCCTATCATTCAATAAAACAGATCAAGTAAGATAAATATACGAACAAAACTAATCAATTAACAACAAAATTAAAAAAAAAGAAAGAAAAATTTTATATTTTGATTTTTGTTTTTGATGCTCGTTTATGTATATATCTATATGTGTATGTATAGCACTATTGCTTGTGCAACAGAGATTGGCAAGTCTTTTCTCATTGTATGTGTGTGTATGCGTGCCGTCATTGTCGTGTAAGAATAACATGTTGAGAAAGAGAAGAAATCGCGCGAGTGCGTCACCCGTTTCGAGCAGAGAATAACATGCACGCACGTACACCACCATCCAATACTACTACTACTACAGCCATCAACAATGATAGTGACGGTGGCAATTGCAGAAAACCGTAGTAGATAGTACACATACACTGCCTGTCACACAGTCAGCATCATCATGATTGTCGTCGCGCAAGACGAATCATGAGAGAGAGAGAACGAGCAAGGACTGTCGTGACGCACGCACAACTAACATCATTGCCAGTGAGAAAACAACAAGAGACTTTCTCAGTTCATTGCATTTTTTTAGCGATTTTCACCGTTCAAGATCCTTTATTTGATTCCATAAAATACTAGAAAAATGTGTTTTTTTCCTCTCTTGAAATAATACTTATTTCTCACGCACATCAAACGATTATGTTATTGAAGGGAAACACCTTTTTTCTCCTTGGTAACATTACATTTAAAATGAAGAATTTTTTTTTTGATGACAATAAGAATAGGAGTACATTTCGAGGTATTATCATTACTATTGAGAGAATCGGTAAAGCACGAAGAATCTACATTGATGATCTGGTTTCTTTTTTTCACATTATTTAGACATTTTTATGCTTAGAGTAACTAGTAGTATTAAAAAGGAATTAATCATTACCGTAGTGTTCATCATATACTTATCATCTTTATAATGACATGTCTTATTTCATTTTTTAAGTAAGAATTTATCATAGACAGATTAGAAATGATCATTGAAAATCAAAGATTTTTTCTAGTTTTCAGTTTGAAATACACAAAGAATAAAACTTATCAAATTTAAAATGATAAAATGGATGATATTATTTATTTGAATTTTTTCTAAACTTTTAGAAAAAAAAGATAAAAGAAATAGTTAAGATTTTTCTCTATTTAGTAATAGATTTTAATACGTATTAAATAAATATTTATTTTATTATAGGTTTATTCAACAGTCACAATTCACAAATAAATCAATTTTTATCCTTACTTCCCATTGTCCTATCCCTTATCTTTTTAACAATAATAAATATTAAATAAAAATGAGTGACATTGAAAGTCTACGTCAAGAAGCCGAGTCGCTCAAAAATCAAATTCGTGTATGTATTAATTAAAATATCTTTTCAACTGTTTCTATTTTAATAATTTTGTTTTATTTTTCTTTTATATAGGATGCTCGAAAGGCAGCATGTGATGCCACTCTATTACAAGTAGCACAAAATGTCGATCAGATTGGTCGTATTCAAATGCGTACAAGACGAACACTTCGGGGTCATCTTGCAAAAATTTATGCCATGCATTGGGGCTCTGATTCAAGGTTAATATTTCTTTTTTTATTATATTGTAATTAAATATATATTTATTTATTTGTTTTTCGTCTATAGTACGTCTTCGAGAAATTTAGTATCAGCTTCTCAAGATGGTAAACTCATTGTATGGGATTCATACACTACGAACAAGGTATGAATAAAATAAATAAAAAAATGTATTTTTCTTTTTATTATATTTTACTGTTTTACTTTATTCTTAGGTTCATGCTATCCCACTTCGTTCATCATGGGTAATGACCTGCGCCTATGCACCGTCTGGCAACTTTGTTGCTTGTGGTGGTCTTGACAATATTTGTTCAATTTATTCATTAAAAACACGTGAAGGCAATGTACGCGTTAGTCGAGAATTACCCGGTCATACGGGATATTTATCATGCTGTCGTTTTCTTGATGATTCTCAAATTGTGACAAGTTCAGGCGATATGACATGGTTAGTATAAAATCATAAATTTTTTTAAATATCTTTTTTAATAATTTTTTTTTAATCTAGTGCTCTATGGGATATTGAAACTGGACAACAAACAACTAGTTTTCAAGGCCATACAGGTGATGTAATGTCACTTTCATTATCACCCGATATGAAAACATTTGTTTCGGGTGCATGCGATGCCTCAGCCAAAGTAATTGAAACGATTAATTTATCTGATTATCATTTGTATTGTTTCTTTCATTCATTCATTAGCTTTGGGATATACGAGAAGGCATGTGTAAACAAACATTTCCCGGCCATGAATCGGATATCAATGCTGTTACCGTATGTTAATCGATCATTCGATATATATTTTTTTTCTATACTAATTATATTAAATAATATTTTATGTGTTTTTTTTTTATTTTACTAAAAATAGTTCTTTCCAAATGGATCAGCATTTGCTACAGGATCTGATGATGCAACTTGTCGTCTATTTGATATTCGTGCTGATCAAGAAGTAGGAATGTATTCACATGACAATATTATATGTGGTATAACATCGGTTGCCTTCTCCAAATCTGGCCGTCTTTTATTGGCTGGTTATGATGATTTTAATTGCAATGTTTGGGATACACTTCGTCTTGAACGTGCTGGTAAATTTTTTTTTTCTTTTACTTCCTTGAATTTTTACAAAATTGTTTTTTTCTATTTAAAATAGGTGTATTAGCTGGCCATGATAATCGTGTCAGTTGTCTTGGTGTAACCGAAGATGGAATGGCCGTAGCGACTGGCTCATGGGATAGCTTTTTGAGGATTTGGAATTAGCCTCAATTACTTTTTACATTTCTCACAAAAGATCTGCTTTGCCACATCGACGACAACAATAAGAGCCAGCCGTCTTACCTATTCTCCCTTAAGCAATACAATAACTCTATCTTCTTTTTTTCTCTCTTACTATATCTTTAGGCTGGTGGACATATTTTTTTGTACGTTTGGTATTGCCAATTTTGCTTGTTGTCCTTTCTTTTTTTTTTTTCTTTCTTGTCTTTGTTGTACTCATGTTGTTGTTCTTTTCTTTACAGTGGTGAAACACGTCTGTCAAACACACACATACATACATACATACATACATATACAGACTTTCTATCTCTTTCTCTAATTCGATACGGGTCTTTTCTCGCCTGCATTCTTTCTTCTTTTTTTTGTAAGCTGCTTTTTTGCTTATCACCTCTCATTTTTTTTCTTGATTGTCAATGATTATGTATGCATGTGTGTGTGTGTGTATGCGTGTGTATGTTTCTTTTAATTGTCTTATCGTTATGGATCGGGATCGTGTGAACATAGTTCTCACACCAGTCTCCTCGTCCTACTTCTACTATTTCTGCTGTTGTGTGTGTACGTGTGTGTCTTCTCAGAGCGAACACAGTTGTTCTAGTCGTTTTAATCAGCGCGTATATCATTGTGTTTTTTTTTCTTTCGCTCTTCTTTCTTCTTGTCTCACTGCTCTATGCTCTGCTGCTAAGGTTTTTTTTTTGTCTTTTTTTTTTTCTTGCTGCCTGATCTGTTTGTGTGTGTGTGTGTTTCGCAGAATGAAGACCAACACAATGTACTTGATGTTTATCTCTTTTTTTTTCTCGTTTGGTTCGCTCTAACTTTTTTTTTCTCTCATTATATACTTACTTATTTAAATACACACTCAACAGTCTATACAAACAAAAAAACAAATAGAAAAATAATTATTTTAGTACTGATTTTTTTTTCTTCTTTTTCTTTCGTTTTCTTTAGTTTAAGAAAAACGTTTTGTTGTTTGGTTAAGATTATATTTATTCATTTGGGTTTTTTATTTGATTTAATATTGAACAACTTGGCATGATAATTTTAACAATTAAGAGATAATAAAATAATATATTAAATTAATTTTTAAATTCTAAATAAATTATAATTGATTGGTTAAAAAAAAAGAAAAGAAATTATTTTATTGGAAAAGAAATAAAGAAAACAAAAAATAATTGCGCCATTTGTTTTTCTTATTTCATGTAATACGCATGTGCAAGCAAATATTCGTTTTTTTTTCTCTTCGTTTGTTTTGATATTTTTCACTTTAGACCAGGATTATCACAACGATGAGTCAGAATGGTACGACACCTACTACAGATGAAGTATGATATTTTGTCTAATGTTAAATATAATTTTCATTTGTCTATTTAATTTAAGAATCGTGCACCCACCACTATTCCTACTCCTTTATTTGTCCCAATGGTCCCCATGTATTTTCCCTATGGTAATGCTAATCCAGTTGGACAACAATTTTTTGCTCCAACTGTTTATCCAAATGTCTCAGCGTATCCATCAACTGGTAATCATCGTCATGGAAATTTTGGACTTGGTTATAATGCATTTTATACTCCATTTTATCCTACACCAAACAATATTTTATCTCCAGCAACACATGTTAATAATACATCAGCATTAATGCCACCACGTTCATTGATGCCACCATCGTTATTATCATTACAACAACCTTTATCAACAAATTCTTTAATTACAAATAATGATATTGAACGTAATAAAAATTTAAATATTCGTGAATGTAAATCTCCAATTAAAAATCATATAAAAAAAGCTAAAACACCATTACAAATTGTTGATCCAAATGATAATAATACAGATTTAAGAATACATGAAGATTCATCATCAACATCATCACCACTTATATCTCATACAGGTTAAAAAAAAAAGATTATTAGTTTTTTTTTTTTTTGAAAAAAAAGAAATTATTTTTTTATTCTAATTATTCTTTCAGAATCCTATCAAATTCATCCTCCACCTTCTTCATCTTCTGTACAAGAAAATGATTCAGATAATCCAAATGATGATTTTTTAACATTTATTGAACAAAAAACTAAAACAACAACAATAGCAACAATACCAGAATTAAATCCATTTGCTAATGAATTTTCTTTTGTTAATAATAAAATTCTGGATAAAGATTCACCAATAACAACAAATGGTATTGATCATAATCTAATAAATGAAAATCAATCATCATATAGATTATCATTTGATAATTTAATTGAAAAAAGTCTTGAATCGCTTGAAGCTATTAAAAAATCAACAAAGTATTTTTCTTAAAAAAAAAAGATTCATTTATTATACTTATAAAATAATATTTTATTTTCATTTAATAGAAAAGCTTCTGTTACAGATATATCTGTACAATGTAATCAAATAAATGATTCTATTAATCGTTCAACACAAACACTTGAACATAAAAATAATTTTGATCTTATTGAAGAATATAGTTTAAATACAGTATGTTAATTATATATATTTAAAAAACAATGTTTTTTTTTCTTCATATTCTTATTTAAGATTAAATTAATGAATAAATTACTTGAAAATTTTCGAAATATCTATCAAAATAATTTACATAAGGAATGTAAAACAATGGCACATACATGTGATGAATTACGTCATTTAATTTTTTTTATTCGTCATATTATACAATCATCAGATAATGAAGAACAAAACAAAGTATCAATTGATTTAGATAATCCATTTAGTAATATGGTAGAAGATCTTGCAAATGATATAACAAATATTAATAGATATGCAGTATCATCACAAATTATACATAGTAATGCTGGACGTGGTACACATAGATTAATGCCATCAACAAATAATTCACCATTACCTTCATTTTCTTGTCGACAAATTCTTGATCCAATAATAAAAACTCGATCAAAAGTAGAAATTTTTCTTTTCATTTATCATTATTTTTTTTTTTTATAATTTTAGCTATGTTTGCTTTGTCAAAAACCTTTAAATGATACGGATGATATTATGCATAAACTAGTATGTTATTTTCATAATAAATATCTGAAAAAAAAATTCTATATCTTTATTTTTAGTGTCGATCATTATCTCGTCCAAATATGTCCACTGATACGTAGATTAAAACATATATTCTTGTATTTCTTTTTTGTATTTTTCTTTTTTTTTCTTTTTGGTCGGATAGTATTGATTAAGGGTGTCTTTTTCTCTTTTTCTTTCTTTTCTTTTTTTTTTTGTTATTGTTATTGTTATTGTTGTACACACATGCATATAGTGATGTGTGAATATATGGTGATACTATGTTCTTTCCATTGAATGTGCATTATTATTCTTGATTTCCTCTTTTTTTTCCAAATGAAAGAAGAAAAAAAAAGAAATGAAGTTTTAAAAAAAAAAGATTATATGATGAACAATATATTTTTTTTCTATTTATATGTCAAAATGATATAATAAGAATTTATTAGTAATTCATTGATAAAATCAAAAAAGAAATTTTCTATGGTTAGTTTAATTTGAATTCTTGTAATCTACAAATCTTCTTTTTTTTTTTATATTACATCGTTCAAAGTTCAATGAGACGGAAACAATCATTTACCTTGTTCATTCTCAAGATATTTATTCCGGCACTTTCTAATCTCTTCTAAGGACATTTATTTTAATGAACTATTAAAAGAAAAAAAGAAGTTTATAGGAAAAGGATGTTCTTATTATTTATCAAAGATAAAGAAAAATTAAGTATTAGATTGTTTTAGAAGAATACATTTGTTTTTCTGATTAAAAATTTTTGACTAATTTTAAATTATACTGAACAAAAAACATTTTCAATATGATATAAAATGTATTTAATCTATTCGAAAACATTTTCTTCAACTTATTAATAAAATATTTCTTATTGATAATTATAATCAAACATATTATTTTTTGGAATTATTAATACCGATATTTGATTAAGTAAAGATTTTCGATAGATGGCAGACGATTACAGTTTTACATGAATCTTTCATTTATAAATAAAATATTTTTTTATTTCAATGATTGATCATTTTAAGTATGTATTACTATTAATAATAAAAAAAAATCAATAAATTATTTATCCTTCAGTAGAAAAATAAAGGCAATGTCGTCGTCTTCTTAGCAGAGGTATGATTATTTTAATGGCGATATATTTTTATCATATCATACCATATAAAGTACATACGAGCTAGAAGTTATTCATTTATTTATTGTTTATTTTTTCTTATATGTCGAAATTTATCTATATATTTTAATTACAATTTTATTTTTATTATAGACGATTTTTTTATTTTTAAATATCTTTCGATTTTAAGCATTAACATGGCCGAAAATAATGCTGCTGCTGCTAGTGCACATGACCATGATGATGAAGAATTTCATACAGGTGATGCTGGAGCATCAGAAACGTATGTATTTATTTAAAAAAAAATTCTATTTTATTTTTCTTCTAAATATTCAAATTTCATATAATTAGTTATCCTCAACAATGTTCAGCCTTGCGCAAAAACGGCTATGTTATGTTAAAAAATCGTCCATGTAAAATTATGGAAATGTCAACATCAAAAACTGGCAAACATGGACATGCTAAAGTATTAAAAGAAAAAAATAGAAAAATATTTTTTTTTTGACATTGAATTAATATTAAAAACATTTCTATATAGGTTCATATGGTTGGCATTGATATTTTTTCAGGAAAAAAATATGAAGATATCTGTCCATCAACACATAATATGAGTGTACCCAATGTCAAACGTGTTGAATATTCAGTAAAAAAAATAAATTTTATTTTTTGAAAGAAAATAAATTTTGGGTTTTTTTTTTAAAGTTAATTGATGTTGATAATGATGGTTATGTATCATTAATGGATGATAGTTCGGATACACGTAGTGATATAAAACTTCCTGAAGGTGAATTAGGTCAAGAAATAAGAACAAAATTTGAAAATGGTGATGCACTCAAAGTTACCGTACTTAAAGCACTCGGTGAAGAAGCAATAATGTCATACAAAATGGAACAAGAATCAAGAAAATAAACTTTCTATTTAAATCACCTCTTTTTTTTTCTTTTCTTTTTTTTTGTTTTTTTGTTATTATCATATCCTCAACAATTTTAACAATCATATCTATTATGTGAAACCAAGTTCTTATATTATTGTTAATCAGAAGAAAAAGAAAAAAAAAAAAAACAAGAAAGTTCAAGTTAAACTATTATTTTTCATTTTATGGAATTCTTCTTTTTTTGATACCAAATTAGATTTGATGATTCTCTTCTTTTTTAGCTCAAAAACAAAACAGCAATATAGTTTTTCTTTTTATGAACTTGTGATATTCACATAAATTTAGATCATATTAGTTGGTTAAAAATTTCGTGTTTGTGTCTCTTTTTTTCTTCTTATTGTTCTCATGCAGTGCTTTGTTTGTTGATTTTTATTTGTTTTTTTTTTGTTCTATTATATCTAAACATATGATGAGGTGATGGATAGTTTATTTTCATTTTTCAAATAGGTTCCAAAAAAAAAAAAAGAAATTTCAAGTAAATATAAACAAGATGACCTGCCATATTATTCAAGGCTTGATAAATAAATTTAAAATATCTATGAATTATTTTTCTTAATAATAGTGAAATATATAGAAATTCTTATCCGTTCAATATAAAAAAAAATAAGTTTATAAAACAAAAAGAAAAAAAATTTTAATCTTCTTCATTTAATTGAATTGTTCCACAATTAATAATTTTAATTGCTTTTATTGGTCGTTGATTAATTGTATCAATATGTTCGAGTTTATATAATGTATCAAAACCTTCAACAACACGACCAAATGCAACAAATCGATTTGCCATCCATTGGCAAGCATCAGATAATGTTATATAAAATTGACTTCCATTTGAATGTCTATAACCTTTATTTGCCATACCTAATAAAAAAAAAACATTAACATAAGAAAAAAGAAAACATGAAAAAATAATAATTACGAACCAAGAATTCCACGTTGATTATGTTTAACAACAAATGTTTCATCAGGAAATGTTTCACCATAGATAGATTCTCCACCATTACCTCTTCCACCTCGTATATCTCCACCTTGAATCCAACCATTTGGTACAATACGATGAATAATTGAATCTTTATAATGAAGTATTGTACCAGTTTTTTCACTTTGACCTTTTTCACCTGTACATAATGCTCGAAAATTTTCACATGTTTCAGGTGCTTGATCATTAAATAATTCAAATATTAAACGACCAATATTAGTTGCTTGAGAATTTTCACGATCTTCAATTTGAAAATCCATAAAACAATAAATATTTTTACCACTACTTGAATCATATCGACGTCTTCAAAATAAAAAAAAAGTTCAATTTATAATATAAAAATTCTTTTATTAATTAATATACTTATATTCTTCATCTGAAAATACACCTAAAAGTTCATTAGCACGAAAATCATGATGACTAAATGTATTTTTAGCCCAATTTAAAAATTGTTCAGCATTTCCAAGTAATTCTTTATCAATAAATACCATACATTTATCGTTAAATGACCATGTTTCACCACGTAATTCTGTACGTTTAGTTCGTAAAAATGAATTCCATTCATATTCAAGTAATGGACGAATTTCTGAATGAGATATTTGATTTGAATGTGTTCGTTTTAAATCTTCTAAACAATGTTTAGCTAATTGATATTCATCAGAATTTAAAAGACCATATATAGCTATATCAAATGATGGAGGTGCCATGTTACAAATGAATATTGATGTGAAAATATTACCTAGCAACCATCAAGTAATGTTAAAGAAAAAGAACAAACCAAAATCGTTTTTTGTTTTGTAGAATCAATTTTATAATAATGTGCAAGAGTAGATGGCACTATTAAACATAGTTTATATTGATCAAGTGAATTTATATGAAGATATATTCTATACTTTTAATAATTAAAAAAGAACAAAAAAAAGAAAAAATAAGAATCAATTAAATTAAATCATTTATTATTGTTAATATCATAGTTGTTAAAGGTTGATCACGTTTTTCAAGTTGTTCTACAACATCAAAATGATCAAAGTTATTCATTTGTATAACTTTAATATTATTAAAACCGATTTTTTCTAAATAAGAACCATATTGTCGATTTTGATCATGAAATGTTGGAGGATCATGTTCACCATGAACACATAAAATAGATACATCCTTTAATGCTAACCAATAATCATTACTACCACGATGTATAGGACTTTGATTTTTTGCGATGGATACGGTCATACCAAGTGGTTCGTTAATATATGTAGAAACAAGTGGAATAAGATCAAAAACACCTGAAATAAGAAAAAAACCACCAAAAATTTCATGATCAATATTATATTTAGTTTTCCAATCAATAAGTAAAAGTGTTGCAGCAAGATGAGCACCAGCTGAATGACCACAAATAAATACTTTAGTAGATAATTTCATTGCCAATTTAAGAATTTTAACTAATGCTTGTTCAACACATGTAACTATTTCATCAATTGTTGCTTGAGGAGCAATTGGATAACCAACAACAGCGGTAAGAATTTCTGCATCACTCATTGTCGAAGCCATATATGCACTTTCATTTCGTGATAGATATTGCCAATAACCTCCATGAATGTAAATGAAAATAGCCTTTGGTTGTATAGAATCATTGATAGGTAATATATCTCTAGTATTTGATGGAAAATAAAGATCAATCGAATGATCAGGAAATGAAGTTGTTGAATCCACTGACCAATTTAAACAACATGGCAACGTAGTTCGTGCAACTTGTGTAGCTTTTGTACATGTTTGTAAATGTGATTCAATGACTTTTTCACTATCATTAAATCGATGAGACCAACGAGATGGCGAATAAGCATGATCCATATCCATGTCTGTTGTTGTCATCTAAAAAAGTAACGTTAAAGGACGATTTGCTGGTTTTTTCTCTTTCAATCTTCTTAATTGATTATAACAGACTAGGAATCTCTGTGACGGGTCGAATTCAAAAGGTGGAAAGTGGAATATCTGGAATGCATAATCCTACTGTACTCCCAATGTATTTCGGGAGTACGATATTCTCGCTTTTCCTTCCTTAATGAGACTTTAATATTAAAGAAAAAATTGATTTAACTTACATAAGAAGAAATTTCCTGAATGTAAAATATCATATAGATGACTGACATATATATATATATAGGATGGTCCAAAAGTAAGAAAAAAATAGTATTTTAATCGAATTCTGTCTTATAGATTCTTGCTTAGATCTGATATTTATGCTACATATACTGGGCGTGATAAATAAAAGATTGAGCATATAAACGATATGAAAATGTAGTAATTTATATAGAAACGTTCAAATATAGAATGCTTAACAAGAGAAAAAAGCTTCCGAATTCTAATAAAAGTTTTATTAGAAGTTCTTACTAAATAAAACATGTACAAAAGTATGTCTCTGTAGATTGCTCTCGTTATGAAATTATTCAAAGAAATTGTTCAATGTGTTTACCATCTAAATCTTTGCAAAGTTGAAGTCTCTTTTGCACCGAGTGACGAGCACTTTGATAAACTTTCATCAGTAAATTTCGTATTTCAGTAGCTATAGAATCTTTTAGAACTTGAAGATTTTGCGGTTTCGTCGCGTAAACATGCTCCTCGATCATACCCCTTAAAAAGAAATCAGTCGATGTAACGTCTGGAGATCGCACCGACCAATCAATCCAACCACGTCGATCAAACCAGCTGTCAGGAAATGTTTTATCTAAAAAGTGCCGAACAGATCGAACCTAATGAGCCGGTGCTTCATCATGCATATAGACTACATCTTCTAAATCCATTTCACTTGAAATAGAGGGTACAACATCTTTTTGGAGCATGTCCAGATAGCTATCTACAATAACATTATCTTGAGAGAAGAACGATTTGATAATATCGCCAACCCAAACAGCGATGTCGAGGCTTTTCATTTCTTGATTGATGATAACATGGGATTTACTACAGCGTAATAAACACGATTTTGTCGATTGACATGACCATTGAACTTGAAAATGACTTTGACGGTAAATTCACAACGTCTGTTCGGATCGTCTTCATTCAAAGCATGCAGTAGTTCTGAACGGTACGGTTTCAATCGCAATTCTTTCATCATTCGTTGAAGACTACTTCCGAACAGATTCAGTTCCAAAGAAGCTCTTGTTGAATTTGCAAGACTTTCTTCACAATTAGCGCAAACACGTTCTTTGTTCTCGTCGATACAAACAGATGTAGGACGACCAAATCGTGGTCCATCTTCGAAGCTTACAGTTTTGTTCAACTTTCGTACCAGACTCAAAGTGTTTGTTTGATGTTGGAGGATTCGATCGAAAAGATTTTGAAATTGACGATCAACATCTGATGCATTTTGATGAACGATATACCACTTCACAATTTCGGTTTTTTCACGTGACGGCAAACGAAAAGTTTTACTCATGGTGGAGACAATGTAAGAAAGGCTAGAGCTATGTAAATAAGAGAGAATGTAAAGGAATCAAAAACAAACCAGTCAGTAAAAGAGATAACCACTAGTACTGTTGTCTTTTAGATGTCCTTCCTTTCACGTTTAAGTGCCGTAAGAGAACAAGCAGTTATAAACGCTTTTTCTAATTACATGCACTGTTTTTGTATATTTGTGTAATCTTGGATCAATCATCACATGTACATATCGTTCATATGCTCAATCTTTTATTTATCACACCAAGTATACGTGGTATGAGTATCAGATCTAACCAAGAATCTATAAGACAGAAATCGATTAAAATACTGTTTTTCCTTACTTTTGGATCATCCAATATATGCATAATGAATGGACATACACAACGTATATATGTAATGGATGAACACATACGCATATATATATATATATATATATGTGAAATTTTTTGTTTTGTGATGAATCATATGAAACGTTCTGAATTAATAATGCTTATCTATTATCATAAAAATGTCTATGATTCTTTTACTTAATACAATTGTCAGAAGCAACTATTTTACTAAGTACATCTTCGCAATGATAACCAATAGACTACACAATATCAAAGAAAAGAAATGAGTAAATATCTAGGTATTTCTTCAGATGAACAATATCTTCGTTTGTTTGATAACATGTACGAAAAAGAAACGAAAAAGAAAGTATTAGTGAATATATTTTAACCAACGAATATGATAGAATGAGAGGTGGCGCGCATTTCCATATTCATGAGAGCGATTAAATAACTAATAAATTTATGAGAATATAATCCTTCTCACCGATACATCATTAAATCCATTATTTGTTGTAATGTTAGTCGACTATCTTCAAAAAAAAGTACTTGTGCGTAAAAAACGAGAAGACTTATATGTTCAACAACGCCACTTACACTTGTCGAGTGCTCAATCATGAATATTTAAATTATCAAGAGCAGGTAATGGAGCATAAGCCATTGTAAATGATATTAAATAGAATATCATTAATTAAACTAAACTTAAACTTAACAACAACGTACATCGCCTCTCGTTCTACCGCGTTCGTTGGTTAAAATAGAATAATCAATAATTTTTTTGTTTTCCTTTCCTGTTCATATAAGTCATTAATCAGACAAGGGTGTCCTTCACACAATGCACTATAAATTTCATTAAGATACAGATTGAAAGATAATCAATGGCGAGAATAATTTTCAAGAATTTTTTTAATGAAATATATGATCAGAATGAAAAATTCCTTGCAAACAAATTTCAACATTGATTTATTCACTATCGAGGGAAATCAGACATAATAATAATTTGTTTGAACTACGCCTTTTCATCATATTTCAACGGCGATTTGTACGTTCTAATTGATAAATTCAAATAATAGCTGATAACGCATGTCAGTTTAAATTGACCTTAATGCAGTATTAGTTTTTTGATAATGACAAGGTCCTTGGGTTCTCTTTTTTTATCAGATATCAGTCAATAATGTTGCCTTGACCAATCTTTATTTGATGTGGTGCGAAGCAAAGCATATGTGCAGTCCTTTGCAAGTATTTTCAAGTCAGCTGGCTGCACATAATACAATTTACCTACTTATTCTATGCAAGTCACTTAGCTGCCCTGGTAAATTTTTCTTCTTCGATTCGGCGTATGAATCACAATTCAAGTCAGCCAATCACTTTCAGTAACTGTGCATCGTTTTAAATTGAGAAAATACTTTCTGAATTGATCAGAATATAACAAATGCACGTCTGAGATCCATTTTTTCAAAATTCCACTACGTTAGGAACATATAATATTGCAAAAAATGATAACTTACAGCTAAAAATTTTCGTATATGGTCGCATAGGATTTAATATTCGATTGACCATTGTTATTATAAAGCTTATGTGCATATATAATGGATGTCCTAGAATAAATTGCACTAAATATTATTGAAACTTTTATTTCACTAAATATTCATTATGAATTTTGCTTATATGCCAAAAAATAGATAATTTCAATCTCTATAAGATTGTATATGTTGTGAACTTCAACGTATTAGTTTTGAAAAACTATAGATTAAAATACAAACAACTCCAGTTACTCCTATTGGGATCGTGCATGAAAATAGTAGAAGAAAGCGTTTTTGGCTTTTGGGTTCACGGGTTTTAGTGATAGTTAATGAAATGTACATAATATCTATTAAACTGTTGCAGAATCTCTTCAGCTTAAACGATTATCACATGCGCTTCATTATAATTAATAGCCGTGAACTTAAAAGCCGAAAAAATTTCTTTCTGATGTTTTCATGTACGGTTACAGTAAGAGTATATTAATGTAGATAGGTAAGTTCATCAATAACTGTGCTTTTCTTTGATGTCACTTTCCTTTTACCGGGAACGATGGTTGCAGTTATCCATAAATTGTACCATAACTTTGCCGTATACGGCTGTTTATAATAAGATACGGTACCGAAACGGACCATATTTCATCGTAATAATGATCACTATAATGTGGTACACATACAAGCCCCTATTTGTGTCGTATATACGCCGTACTCTCGTTCAATACGGTCGTATAATACGAATCTGAAAATGCATACATTGTTTGTATTATTGTGTTAGGTTATATAAGGTTAGATAAAAGAATTTTAAATCTATATTTCAAGACATCATACAAATAACTATCTCTCACATTCAAACTTTGACCAAATGAAATAATGTATTGAACTTTTCATCGGATGGACAGGTCGTTTTTGATAAGAAGATAAAGAATTTTCACTAAAAAATCAAGCAATTTTCTATTATTTAATCAAATAAATACATGACTTCACTTATTCAACATTAGAATAAGAGAAGATAACCATTTGTATGATGTCTTAAACTGTAGATATGAAATTCTTTTATCTAAATTATATATCAGAATTAAAATTTCATCAAAAACTATAGTAGTTTCATATACTTATTTGAATGTTTTCTAAAGAGAATTCTTCTTAAAAGAATTTCATCTTATATATCAACAAAAAAAATAAATATTCGAAATTTTATTCTTTTAATGGTTGAAAACCACAGACTGTTAATTGTTGCTATTGTCGAGTTATTGAGATTATATTTACTCTTCGTTATTTTTGATGCGAACGTTAGAAAAATATATATTGCTATCGGTATGGCAAAAATGTTTATTTATTTTGATGAATGTTCGATAATCAATATTTCGAGGTTTGCACTACATTTGATAGTTCAAATAAAATCCAAATGCCATTGAGTTGGAATTGAAAACTTGTATTGAATAGATGTTTATTGTTTACAACCTATGATGCTCATGCAAAATAAAATATTCACAAATTATTCAAATGCAAATTGTAACCATTTAATCTACCTCAACCAACAGTTTAATTTTACACAAAAAGAATTTCTATCGAAATTTTATTATTACAATATTACTGGAACAGTGATCAAATAGCACAGAAAAATAGAGCGTTATTTTCTTTATCAATACATGAAAAAAAGTTTATTTAAGCCTTCTATTAAAAAATTGAGATAGTGACGACAGAACTTTTGGATTTCTCTAAGTACTCTTCACTTTATATATTCCATACAACAATGAATTCAACTTTTTTTTCTCTCCATTAATCTCGTTTCGTTCTTTCTCAAATATACAATACGACAGTTAAGTGAATAATATTAGTAGATATACACATATCTAAGAAAAGAAAAATATCGAATCTATTTATACTACGATGTCTAATATTATATGTGAAGAAGATGGTTGTAACCAATTGACTGTCGCTAAATGTATGCATTGTAATAATCATTTATGTTTACAATGTTTAACACGACATCAACAACCAGTTGATACTCAAATATGTCAATTGGCAAATGATATGAATAAATTATTATCATTATCATCATTAAATGATGATAATCATCCACAAATAAATGCTAAAAAACAATATATGTCAGTTATGGAACAAATCGATCTATGGGAAATAACAATGACAAAAAAATTAAATGATTTAATTTCACATACTCGTCATTTATTACGAAATTCATTTGAACAAATATCTTTTGAAATTGAAGAATGGTCAACAGAAAAACAAGTTGAATTACATCAATTAGCAAAAGATATCGGTAAATATTTTGAAAAGAAGAGAAGAAAAAAAAAACAAAAACATTGTTTTTTTGTTTGTATATTTCATAGAACAATTATCATTAAAAACAAATGATGAAACAAATATACGTATGAAAATTGATACATATAATCGGCAAATTCAAAAATATATTAAAGAATATGAATCAACTCATGTAGAATTAAATCTTATTGATAGTGAATTAATTTCATTTTTACCTTCAACTTTACAATTATTTCATTTATTTGAACATTCAATAAATTTTGATTTATCATTAATTCATGATCCACCATATATTTATTTTGATGCTTCAAAATCATCATTATTAATATCATCATCATCTTCATTATCACCATCAAATTCTATTAATCGTCGAGAAAAAATGTTTTTACCAAGTATTTTAATTAGTTCAAAAAATCGAATTATTCTTTTTTCAAATAAATCTAAACAATTAAATATTTTTTCTATTAATGGAACATTAATTGATCAATTTTCATGGAATCATAATGATATTGTTGATATTTGTTATGATTATCATTTATCAACATTAAATAATGATTTATTTTATGTTCTATCAACAACTGGTAGTGTTTATTCACTTGAATATTATTTTGATCAACATTCATATTCATGGTTAAAAATGATTGCTGTTAATAATCAAACATATTATACTCAAATACTATGTGATTCAAAATTATCTTATTTATATCTTTTTATGTCAAGTAAACAACGACTTGATCAATGGACAATTAATAAATCTAAACATAATATAATACATTGTTCAAATCAATTAATTATAACAAATGATCATGTTGAACATTTATGTACATCAGATAAACAATTAGCTTTATTATTACGTGATAAAAAGAAAATATTAAATTATCGTATTGAATTACGTAATTTTAGTGATTTACTTGTAACAATATGTTCAATAACACTTGATAGATTATTAAAACCAATGAAAATTATTTTTAATAATCGTCATAGTTTTATTTTAGCACATGGTAATCAATTATGTTCATTTGGAAATGATGGTGAAATTATTTCAAAACGTATTTTTGAAGATATTAATGAAATTAAACGAGCAACATTTTGTCAACGATCTACATTTGCTATTCTTACTGATAATGATCAACTTTTATTTTATATACTTTCAAAATAAAGTTTTGGTAGGTTTTAGTTTAAACGTTGTTTTTTTTTGTAAAATAAAAGTTATATGAGAACGTTGAATGTTTTCTAGTAGTTTATTTATATAATTTTTCTTTAATGATAATTGTAATTGATTATAATTTTCACAAATTCACTGTCAGTTTGTGACATTTAGAACAGATAAAGGTAATCCCGTGAGAATATTATACAATGGTAAAATTTATTATGGCAGTCTAATAGAGAGATCATTTATATTTGAGCATATGTGATCATATTATATCATGATTCATAATCAAATCGTTTTTGAAAGACAATTGTAGATGTGCACTTCTTGAAAGAAACTCATAAGTTTTTTTCGATAAATATCTTAACTAAAAGTTAAAATATGATCATTAACTAGTTCTGTATCATTATGCATAGTGACGGAAAATTTTACATTTATAATTATTATATGAAAACTATAATACTAATAAAACCATAACAATAATTTAATACGAAGATATACAGTTTGTATAGTATAGTTATAAGTACCTAGGATATTGTTGATAATACATTGCTTCTTCTTTTCCCTATTCAATTTGATTTCGCTTTAGAAAGAAAATGGTTAAGAAAAAAAAGATCAATATACTGTTTTATTCTAACACTTTCTCCTATGCTATTGTTAATTAAATAATCTTTTTCAATTGTATCATCTTTTTATTAATAATAATAAATGGCAAAGCTAGGTTTTTTTTATTATTTTTCTTCATTAATATTATATATATATATCACAGATATATGTGAGATCTATCAACTTACTTTTACTCTTCTTTTGTGTCTATGACTTTTGAATTTGCATATTTTCATGATTATTTCTTAAATAAAGTATTTTTTTTGAAGTAAATTATATTAGATAAATTTCAGATGAACGACTGTTAGTTGAGTCAATTACGTATATTGCAGCTGGTCAATAACTTCTGATAATTGCAACAATAACAGGTTTTTTGACATTATTTTTTCGATATTGTAGATAAAAATATAGTTATATTTGCTAGTCATCAAAATAGAATTTCATACATAATATACAAGCAAAATTAATTCTCTGTAATATCCATTAATCAATAGCAATAATTGCATATAATTATCATTAAAATTTCGTATATACTTCGTTCTTTCTTCATATAATGAATATTATACTATTAATATATTCGTTTGTATTAATGTTATAACACAGACCATGAAATGGACGATATCCCAGAAGTTCTGATACATTTTTAAAACTAATCATTTTCTTATTCAATAAAAGCAAATCTTTGAAACCTCGATAGACTAACTGGATATGCTTATTACTAATTTATATCAGTTTTTATCAACAAACATTTAAAGATCATTACATCGCAAGCTAGTGATGATTGTAAGAGAATATATATCATTAATGACAGATTTACAAAGTTTATTCAAATTATTGTGGCAGGAAAAGCAATTAAAGAATTATTAACCGTTAAATATATTTTTTTATAAACATATTGAACCAAAAACTTGTATTGCAAAATTATCTGATACGTAGTCTATAAAAAATATTTAGGGCATATTAGATGAGAACTTACGATGATAGAAATACAGTAATATTGAACAATTGTAAAATCATATTGAAAATAAATGGATTAAACTTTCGTGCTTTCTCATCTCAATGAATGACGGATGCAATATCAGGATGATTAGGATCAAGGTGATAATCAGAAACATTAAGAATTTGTTTTATGTTTCGTTTTCTTGCGAGATATTAAAACTGAAAAAATACTACTTGATAGTGCTGTCACATGGTCTCATGCAAAATATCAACTATAAATCTGAAATTTTGTAGAGCATATTCAATTGTGCGCCAGAAATTCCAAAGACTTTACTTTTATTGAATGCGAAAAATCTCTCTTATATTTTCAATTCTGCAACATACACAAATGGTATCATGATTTTACGATGATAAATCACTTTTTAAATCAATGTATAACAATAGAACACTATAAATTGACTTATTATGAGATTTTAATAAATTATCATAGTATACAAAGACAAAATTTAATTGATGAAAATATTTATTATATATTAAATAAAAAATAATATTTTAAAAACTGACATTGATGTTAAAGATAAACGTATTAACGATCTACATAGATAATATTCATTGAAAATAAAATTTCTTAATAGAAAAGGTAAAGTTTAAATTAAGAAGAAAACATATCATCGAGTAGACGTTGAGACTCAGGTGTCATCGGACATGCATCTGAATTTTGAAAAAATTCTTCAAGATTAGAATTAGTTTCATTAATATCTTTTGTTTTATTATTATCTACAGACGTTATAGAACTATTCGTTTTCGGTGATAAATTCAATTGTTCAATATTAACAACTTTTCCTGTTAATCGACGAAGTTGATCTTCATTGTATAAAGCTAAATTTTTCAAAATAAACGAAGTATCATCATCAATCATTTTAAATGGACCAAATTTATTAAAAAGTCTTTCACGTTCCTATACAAAAAAAAGACAATATTTTACTTTTTATTTTATAAAAAGAAAGATATATTTACTTGCACCATAAAATGATCATAAAAATATTTAAGTTGTCTTTGAAATGCAAAATTTGGATCGACAAGTGTTCGTACACCACGAAGACTATTAATTGTATCTGACCATGATACACCTGTTATAGTCATTAAATAAATACAAGCTATTGATGGACTTCGACTTTTTCCTTCCACACTAAAAAAAAGCAAATAAGAAAATAATACTTTTTCGTTTTGATTTTAAATATCTACCAATGAATAAGAACTTTGCCTTGATTAAGACGAGCATTATGTATAAAATCATTACATTGTACAGCAAATTGTAATAAATCTTGTGATATATGATCTTTCGCTGGAATTAAAAGATATTCTCGATGCAAAAAAATTAAGAAAGTATTTTTAAAAAAATAATCTAATATTTTTTTTCATTTACCATAAATGGATTAATAGGCTTTGCTTGAATTGAAATAATATGAGTAATACCATATTCATCAAGTACTTTACCTTGTCTAGCCACAATTGCACTTGTGACATAAACACCAGGTAGTACCTAGAAATTCTTTTGAAAATATATTTTATGAATATTTATATTATTATTTTACTTCACTCATTCCTTGTCCCATACTTGATGATTATTACTTTAACATCTAGAAAAAACAAAACAAAACAAAAAACAATCGATTGAAAAATTTCTTTTTCTTTGCTATTGATTAATAGCATTTTCAAATTCATGATCAATATGTTGTTCAAATGGTTTATTCATATTTAAATCATTAGGAAATTTTAATTTAAGTCTTTCAAGTGTTTCATAAAAATATGGAAATGGTGGTGCTTGATAATGAACAATTGCGCGTTGTCCACGAAATTTTTTTGGTAAACTAAAATCTGTTAAATGTAGATGAAGTGGACATAATATTTGTTGACCATAAAGATCAAGTGCAAGTCGAATATGTTTAGTTAATTGCTTAAAAAAAACATTTTTTTTTATAAAATAAAATAATATTATTTTACTTGTTTTGCTGGATTAATTTTATATTTAATTGGATTAACATACATAGGAACACCGGCAACATTTTTTATTCGATTCCAATATTTATGATCACCAAGTAATGGAGCACATTGACGTAAACAATAAATTTCAACAAAATCCCATGTACCTAGAAAGAAAAACATTTTTTTTGTTTTATTAAAATTTATAAAAATAATTATTATTTATACATGTTGTACTTTGAAATTCAACTAAAGCAACTTTTAATTCATCATTTGTAGATAATGTTCGATGTTTAATAGTACCTGTATAAACTCGACCATGTTTTAATGCATTTGAACTTGCATCAAATATTTCATATGACTAAAAATCTAACTTTATTATTTTTGTTTTTTTTTTAAGAAAAATTATTATACCAAATATTGTCCATTATACATGTGTCTTTCAATCATAATATGATGTGAATCTTCAAGTTTACGTGGAATAGATGTTGTTATACCACTAAAATTCAAATCTATTTTTTGAAAGTAAATCAAAATTGAAGAAAAAAAATTTTCTTTTGTTTTTCATATAATTTTAATTACTTACTAAAATGTTAAATAAGGTTCTTTTGATTTTCTAAATGAACGCATTGCTGTACTTTTTATATCATCATGTAATTGAGAATTTTGAGTATAAATTAATAAACCACTTGGTTCACTAAAAATAAAATAATTAATTTATAAAAATAAAATTTTTATTTACTTTGGTGTTCGTATACAAGGATAAAAATGATCCCATTTAAGTGCAGATCGAAATTGTGGCATATGATATTGAATAGTACATGGATCTGAATTTGTTATATTAGATTTATCTCCTTCATCAATTTCTTCTTCGTTAGTTATTTCAGTTTTTCGATCCCATGTTTCATCTAAAATATAAAATTTAGAAATAAATATGATAAGAAATATTATTTATACCGAGAACCATAACACCAGGCGGTTTATTAAATACAATAATTTGTTCATCATGATAAATTGTATTATTTAAAATACAAGTAACTAAATCTTTTGGTTGACGAACTGGATTTGCTTGAGATAAATAATGGATATATCGTTGATGTAATTGACAAGATCGAGGACTAACAAAAAAAAACGAAAGAAGAAATAGAAATCTTTTTCAAATACAAACAAAATAACGTTACTAATGTGATATTAAACGATATAAAAAATTCATTTTTGTCAAGAATAATAATATGAATTATTTAGTTAATCAAACTATATTTGGTACCAATCACATCAAGTTTAAATTTATATATATATATCTGTCTACAATTCGTATGTCTGATGATGTCGCCACTAATCATATGAAATGAAGATTTGCAATATTTTTAATTATTTAACAATAATTTGAAGTTTATAAGTAAATAAATAAGTTTAAATATATTTAATATATTATACAGAAAAACTTCTTTCTCTTAATAATTTGTGAGTCATTAGAAAAACCGAAATTATAAAGGTATAGTATTGTCAAGTATATCAGTTATGAGAGAAGACACAAAACATGTGATAATGTTATCATCAATTTTCTCTAAGAAAATATTTCTTTTATTATGATTCATTATTTATATTAGCAGTTGATAAAATCTCAAAAATGAAAGTATACAAAATATAATATTCTAATCAATTTTATGTAAATTAACACCTTGTTCAGTTAAAATAGCAAGAATATCATCACCAAATTGAACAGCATATTGAGGTCTCGATTGATATGTTACAATTTGTTTAATTTGTCCTTGATTAGTTATATAAATAAGACGATTTTGTGCAAGATCAACAATTAACCAACCTCTTTCATTTAATGAACAACATGAAATAATATTAACTTTTTCTTCTATATTAAGTGAAATAGTCCATAGTTGATTAAATGTTGATAATGAACGTAAATCTAAACGTCTTTCATTAGTAATATCATTTGCAATAACTAAAGCTAAAAATTCTTTTGAACATTTCATATGTTCAATACATTCATTTTTTAAACAACATGTATGTTTTCGTTTTAATGAAAAATCATTTTGTATTAATACATATTCATGTACAGGTGTATTTAATTGTTGTGTTGCTAAAAATAAAGTTTTATTTGAACATGCACAACAATACCATAATTTATTTAAATTTGATAAAGTTTTTAATTGTTCTATATTCATTGTTTGATCATCAAAAGTAAATAAACCATTTTCAGTAACAAGAAGAAATTTTGAAAGCATATTTAATGTACACATATCCCATATACAACCATATGTCCATAGGATTGGTTTAAATAAATTTAAATTTTTATCATATAAACATAAATATGATTGTTGACAAATTAAAAAATATTGTGAATTATTTGCCATAACAATACAATTATTTATTGATAAATTTTTTGTTAAAACTAATGATTTTATTGTTGAATATAAATTAAATAAAATTTTTGGTTTTTCTAATTGAATAAAATTTTCATCAAGCATTAATGGTGGAATATTTAATTGAAAATTTTCATTTGGCATTTGTTTAAGTTCACGTTGTATAGCATTTGTTGCAGCTTTTAATGAATTTATTTGTTCTTGTGTTATATTTTGTTCATGTATAAGTTGAGTAATTTTTAATTTAATCCATTCAATAACTTGACGATTTTGATTTAATTTTTCATTTTCTATTGTTTTATTATCTAATTCTTGACATTTTTTTTCATAATATAAATCAATTGTTTGATGGGATTCATGACGCCAATGATCAAGTTGTAAACGATATTGACCACGAAAATGCTCGGATAAATTATTTATTTCATTTGTTAATTGATATAATTGGGATATATACATATCATTATGATCTTTTAAATGTTCCATACAATAATTTTTTGTACAACAATAACATAATACTCTTGACATACGTGGACAATCATTTATTGTACAAGGATGTTGAGACATTTTTGATAATTTATTTTTTGATAGATAAATTTATTATTGTCTCACCTTTTTAAATAAAATTATATCTTCTTGTGTTAGTTTGTCATTTGTTATAGAAACTCAGACAATGGTACACGTGGTGACGATTGTAATATCACGAAATGTTTGTTACTTGATAACAAAAAACAATCAAGATTTCGTTGAAAATTTATCTAAAATATTTGACATCATTACAGATTTTATTTTATTGACTAACTTAATGACACTTCTATTCTGCAAATAAATCTTCATTATAATAGAATTTCTCTCAGAAATTTTATTCATTTATTTTCTTCTAACATGACGTCAACAAAACATTGAATGCTGGTATGACTAGTCATTCTGACATTTAGGATTTATCCATTAAAGAACTATAAAATACTTATATTAAAAATACCTGTTTATTTCCAACATTTAATTTT
This sequence comes from Macrotrachela quadricornifera, assembly GCA_022393335.1. NCBI lineage: Eukaryota > Metazoa > Rotifera > Eurotatoria > Philodinida > Philodinidae > Macrotrachela > Macrotrachela quadricornifera. The sequence goes on along the minus strand of JAJEKB010020602.1, from coordinate 131,414 downwards.
CTTTTTCTTTTTCGTTCTTTTTATTAATGAATCATTTTATATCAAATAATTCCCCATCTATTAAAGGCAAATAAATAGTAGTTGTTCGAAATATATTATGCTAAAAGTATATATTCAGCACAGTTAATAATATAGTTTTATTCTAAGAAAAATACGTCTTCTTATTATCATATTTAATTAATCAAGATAATATTAGAAATAAGAGAAAGTATAAAGAAAGATTAGCTTATTAAAGTGGATTAAGAGAAAACTCTTTTAATGAGAATCTATTAGATCCAATATGATTAAAATTGTATAAATATAGAATCAAAAATAGTTTTCTACTGTTTTCTTTCAATAACTATGCCATTTGACTTGTATCAATTTGTTCATAACGACATCTGTTTCATTAAAATGTTAAATTGATTTACACAAGAATCATATCCTAAGTGATACTCTCTATATTGATTCATTTATGTCTCATTCAATCTTGTAGATATATATCGAGATAGTAAAAAAAATCATCAAAATATATTTCTTATGGTTTACTCACAAATCAGATCTATTTTCTGTAATTCTCCTCTGTAAAGTCGAGAAACTGGTAACTTAGCTATGATATGAATTGTAGAGATTTGCAATTTTTTTCCACAGATGGACAGTAGTCTATGCACTACTTTTAAAATTTATGTTTGCTTATTGCATCTATCCGTCGGTTAGACAACTTTATGTAGGAGGTTAAAACTATAGTATGTGCGCTTTTTATGCTACTACATTATAATTATCATTTACTTAGATTTCTTTATTATGCTGGTGTTGTTCTTTAATATGGTTGTTCTCTAATGTTTTTCTATCTAATCAAAACGCTCGTTTACTGTATATGCGAGTGTTTTTTACATTCCTAGAATGAGAATGACGAAATTTGAGATCATATGAAACATCAACTTCTTGTCATTGAAGAGGTAGGCAACACTTTCATTACCTTTTGTCTCCGAATAACATTGATGCATTATTTATTTTTTATATTCTTTGAATTAATGAATTATAACGATTTATATACTAAATAATATTGATGTTAATCTATAGCATTTCTGTTTTCAGCTACGAATTGTATGACTACAGACAAAGTGATAACTTCGACCGTTGTGAAAGTTTTTCCTCTTTGACAGAAAATGATAATCAGGAGTGCTGCAAGTTTTATACTAAAAATGTATTATTGCTGGAAAACTTTCAACATCCCAAGTCTTTCTCTCCTTATAATAGCATAAATTCTTCAAATACATCTTGATATTTCTTATTCTCTAATTTTTTTTAAATTTGTTTTAATTATATATTTTGTTCAATAATGAATTCAGTTTATATAGTTTATAATCTATATATTAATCATTAATTAAGAACAAATGATGATGATGCACAAATGAACAGCTAAAATTTTTCATTAAAAAATTAAAAGACAAGAGAAGAAGAAAAATTCACATGCATAATGTTTTAATAGAAACTGAAATGATTTAATGAGGACGGACTGAACCACCACGAATCATTGATGTAGCTCGAACAATAGTTGATTCGCGAATATCACGCTAAAAATATTAAACAAATTTACATTAAAAAAACAGAATAATAAAACTACTTACACCAGGTGAAGTTCGACTAACACTAACTGATGAACGACTCTTTGCACGTAATTTGCCTAATTGATTTTCAGCTTGATCGGCACGTTCAGCTGATTCCTCTATAATAAAAATTTAAAAAAATTCAATAGAAATAAATAATAATTATTTTCAATTATATATATATACCGAGTTCTGTTTGAGCTTTACGAAATTTAGCCAAATTGAGTGCAGCAATTTCCTCTAAAAATTAGTAACATATACAATTTTAAGCAAAAAAAAATTTTTTATATGACAAACCAGCTTCTTCAACTTGTCGTTTATAAACTTTAATTTTAGCATGTAATTTTTCTGAAAGATCTTGTAAACGTAATTGATTTTTACGATCTTCTTCAGCTTGAAATGCTAATTCTTTTAATCGTCGATCATTTTTACGTAATTCTTTTAATGTTTCTTGATGACGATGTTGTTCTAATTCATTTTCACTTTCTAATTCATGAATCTAAATTAAAACAAAAATAATTTTTTCTATTTCTTTTTTTTTTTCTTATTTACATACACGTTGTTCAAGTTTGGCAATAATACGTTTTCCACCTTTAAGTGCATTAGCTTCAGCTTCATCAAGACGTGTTTGAAGATCTTTGATTTGTTGTTCAAGACCTTTACGAAGTCGTTCAACTTGTATGGCATGTTCTTGTTCATGTCGTAATTCTTCAGCAAGACGAGCAGCATCCGAAGCTAAATCACAAAAAAAACATTTTTTTTTAAAATTAATTTAAAGAAAAAAAAACTAACCAGCTTTCTTGGCACGTTCTTCACTATTCTTAAGTTCAGCAACAGCTTCATCTAAATCAGCTTGCATAGCAGCAACAGTTGATTCTAATTGTCGTCGTTGTGATGCTAAATTAGCATTTTGTGTACTTAATTCACTAATACGATCAGCTGCATCATGTAATTCATTTTCAGCTGCTTTACGTGCACGTTCAGCTTGTTCTAAAGCTGTACGTAATTCTTCAAGTTCACCAGCAATAAGATTAGCACGACGTTCGGCAGCAGCAGCAGCTTCACGAGCTTCATCACGTTGACGTTGTTCTTCTTCAACTTGTGCTTGTAATTCCTCAACAGTTTGTTGTAATTTCTTAAGTGCTTTTTGTAGATCAGAATTAGTACGATTTGAATGATCAAGAGCTATTTCAAGTTCATTGATATCCGATTCAAGTTTCTTTTTCTAAAAAGAAAACAAAGAATTTCAAAATTTGATTTAAAATAATTCCATTTCTTTGTTACTTGTTTAAGTGCTTCAGCTTTAGCACGTGATTCAGCTTCAAGACTAGCTTGCATTGATTCAATAGCACGAGCATGATTACGACGTGTATTTTCAAATTCTTCTTCTTTTTCATGTATACGACGATCAATTTCTTGACGAACTGTACTTAATTCCATTTGTACACGAAGAACTTTAGCTTCTTCTTGTTCAAGTGCAGATTCAGCTTCTTCTAAAGCAGCTTGTAATTCTTCTTTTTCCATTTCAGCACGTTTACGAGCTTTATCTAATTCATGAACACTCTTTCCACCTTCACCTAATTGATCCATAAGATCCTTAAAAAAAAAATAATAAAACAATAAAAAATATATATTAAATAATTTATTTACTTTAATTTCATCAGCTAAATTCTTATTTTCTTTACGAAGTGCTTCAATTTGTTCATGTGATTCTTCATATTGTGTTTTAAGTTTAAATAATTCAGTTGAAAAATGACGTGCTTCTTTTTGTGATGCTTCAAGTTCAACTGTTATATCTTCACATTTTTGTTTCCATTCATTAATTAATTTATCAAATTGTTTTTGTTTTTTATCCATAGCCGAAGCATCTTTAAGAAAATAATTTTATTTATTTTATATAATCTTTTAATAATATATTTAATTAACTTACTAGCATTAGCACGTTCAACATCAACCATAAGATCTTCAACTTCACCTTGTAAACGAGCTTTAACTTTTTCTAATGCATTACATTTAGATAATGCTGCTTCTACTTGTTCTTCAGCTTCTGTTAATTTAGCTGCTAATTTACGTTTAGCTTCTTCAAGTTCTTCACCACGAGCTAAACCTAAAATAAAACAAAAAAACAATATTTGAATTATTGTATTTCATATAATAAAAAGAAAATAATATAAATTAGTTAATTTTTTTTCTAAAATCTGACCTTCTGATTCATAACGTGATCTCCATTGTTGAACTTCTGAACTAAGTTTAGAAACTTGTCGTTGAAGATCTGTTTTTCCTTCTTGTTCTTCTTCAAGTTGTTCACGTGCTTGATCAAGATCAGCAGTTAAATTACGTAATTGCGAAGCTTAAAAAGAAAACATAAATATGATATATTTTAAAATATAAATATAAATATACAAAATACTTACTAAGTGCACCTTTACCACGTAATTCTTCTTCTAAAGCACGTTTAGCTTCATCAGCTTGTTGTTGTAATGTAGTTTTAGATTTTTGTAATGAACCAAGTTGATGTTCAAGATCTTCAATTTGTTTAATTAATTCAGAATTTTCTCCAAGTAATTTTGTTCGTTGATGAGTAAAATCATTAATTTGTTTAAGACTATCATCAAGTTTAACATGTATATCACTTAATTGTTGTTCAAGTTGTTTTGAAAGTTTTTCAGCAGCTGCTTTACCTTTTTGTGAATGATCAAGTTGTGCACGTAAATCTTCAAGTTCAGATTTAATTGTTTGTTTATCTTTTTCTAATTTATTTTTTAATTTTTGTAATTGATCAATTTGTTCACCCATTTCTAAATTAAAATGAAACAAAAAAATGATAAAATAAAATTTGATATTCTTATTATTATTATTATTTTACCATTAACAGCATCTTGATGTTTTTTTCTTAATTGTGCAGCTGTTGCTTCATGTTGAAGATTAGCTTCTTCTAAATCACGACGAAGTTTAGCTAATTCACCTTCACGTTTTTTATTCATTTCAACTTGTGTTGATGTTGCACCACCAGCTTCTTCTAATCTATCATTCATTTCATCCATTTCTCGTGTTAAATCAGCTCGTTGTTTTTCTGTTTTTGTTCGAGCTTGTCGTTCATTTTCAAGTTCTTCTTCTAATTCTTCAACACGTCCTTGTAATTCTTTTATTTTTTTTCCAAGACTTGATGCTTGTCCTTGTTCATCTTCAAGTTTTCCACCCATTTGTTGAATTTCTTGTTCTTTACGTTTAAGTTGTTCTTCTAATTCACGTTTTGATTTTTCAAATTCTTCAAGATTTGTTTGTAATGATTTAAGATCTGTTTCTAATTTACGTTTTGATTTATCTAAATCACCACGTCCTTTCTTTTCACGTTCTAAACTATCTTCTAATTCATCTAATGTTTGTTCAAGTTTTGATTTAAGTTTATTTAAATGATTAACTTTATCTTCTTCAGCTTGTAATTGTTCAGTTGTTTTTGTATTTTGTTCTTCAAGACGTTTACGTTCACGTGTTAATTTAGCAATTGTTTCATCTTGTTGTGCCATTTCATCTTGTAATGTATGAATTTGATTATCACGTGTTTTACATTCATTTTCAGATTTTTGTAAATTTAAACGCATATCATCAATATCTTTTTTTAAACCATCAATATCATGTTCAAGTTTTTTCTTTTTATTAGTTAATTCATTTGATGCTTCTTCTTCTTCACTAATACGATCTTCCATATCTTTTACTTGTTGTTCAAGATCAGCTTTTTGTGTTACTAATCGTGTAAGACGTTCTTCAGCACCAGATGTATTTGCTCGTTCAGCTTCCAATTGTAAATACATATCATTTTTTTCTAAAAAATAAATAAAATAAAGATAAAAAAAGAAAAATATGCTTTTTTTTCAATTCTTTGAAATACCTTTTATTAATTTAGCATTACTTTCTTCAGTTTCTTTACGTAATTTTTCTTCTTTTTCTAAAGCTTCTTTAAGTGCTTTAAATTCTTCTTCAAGTTTTTTCATTTCTTCTTCTTGTCTTGCAACAGATAATAATGGTTTTACTTTTGTATATAATTTCCACCATGGCCAATTACGTAATGATAAATATTTACGACAATTACGTTGTAAAACTGATAATGCTAAACGTTGATCTAACATTTTTTTATAATCTTTACGCATAACATAACCACGAATTTGTGCTTGTAATGTTGCAATAATTTTTGATAATGCAGCATCACGTAAATCTTCAAGTTGACCTAAAACACCAGCTTTAAAAAAGACTTTTGTTGTACCTAATCGATATAATTCTTCAGATAATTGAACATCTTTAAGAATATTTTCTGTTGCTTTTTTAGCATCAACAAAGCCTTTTGGTATAGCATTTGGTGCTAAGATTGAATAACGTTGTTTGAATTCAGCATAAATCATACGATTTGGAAAACCTTTACGGCAAATACGAATGCCTTCAAGTACACCGTTACAATGAAGTTGATGAAGTACCAAATGTGAATCAAGTACTCCTCCTGTTTTAATTTCGTTTGGAATAATACAACGAACGAAATGAGGATGAGTTTGTTTTAAGTTAGTCATTAATTTATTCAATTGTTCCTAAAGAAAAATAAAATAGAGAATTAATGAATATTTTATTAAATTTTCGAGATAAATTAAAGTTTTTCTTTCTACAAAATTCCATATTATATTTTTTTAGAGTTGAAATCTTTTCTTCTAACAATTAGAATAAAATCTAAGCACATGATCTTTCTTTTTGAGTTCCTAGAGAATTCAATTTGGAGAATACGATAAATAAATATTTTGTTTTGTAAAATGAAATTATGGATCAGGAAAGTAAAAGATATCTTTAATGAAAACTAGATTTCAATCAAAATACGATATTAAAATCTTCCATTACATTCAATTCATAAACTCAATATACGTTCAAATAATTCCAAGTTACTAGGTCTAAGTCCTTAAATAATTTAGCATGTATTAACAAGATACTGTGTCTGAACTTTAGTGCCATCAGATATCGAATAATCATAGACTAGTCACTAACGTTTATTTATCTTAGACTATCTATACTATTAGACACTGACTACATTGTGATATACACTGATCTTTGGCGTTAGTATGTGATCAGTTAGTGTTTAGATAGCTCTGGTAGTTGAACGGAGAACTCTGTATCAGGCTAGTTTTCTGTTTAAAACTACAGCTAATAATACTTATAGAAAAAATATACGATCTTCGGATGCCACTCTATATCACAAGGTAACCAGAAGGTGAAGTCTTCTTCTTTTTCTTATTCATATAATTTCTCTATATGATATAGAAACTATTCCATTTGAAGACTAATTTGTCTGATGTATTAAATTAGATTGATATAAAACTCTACATTACTTGAAATGAAAACTTACACGATGGGTAGCTGAAATAGTTTGCATACTGCCACCTTTCTTCTTTCCACCACCTTTACCACTTCCTTCTTCTTCAATAACATCAGCATAAAGATGACTTAACATGGAATTCTTCGATTTAGCAAAGAGAGAAGCACTAAAAATAAAAGATAAAAGATCAAAATCTTAAATATTGGTAGTTTTTCTAACATACACAGTAGTATTAATAGGATCTTTATTCTTTTCAAGCCAACTTGTTGCTGTATAAGGTACAGAACCAGCATAATGATGAATTTCAAAATGTGCTTCTGCTTTGCCCTTTGATGGTTTTGGTTTACCAAATTGTGGATGTTTACCCAAATGATTATTATAAAGTTTTTCAACAAATGTTTTATCTGTTGCCTTAGGTACGATACATTCTTCTTCAAGAATAGATAAAATACCCATAGGCTAAAATTGAATATACATATATACAATAATTTAAATAAAAAATAAGAAAATATACTTTTTCAATAAGATCAATACAAGCTTGTAAATCCATACCAAAATCAATAAATTCCCATTGAATACCTTCTTTTTTATATTCTTCTTGTTCCAAAACAAACATATGATGGTTGAAGAATTGTTGAAGACGTTCATTTGTATAATTAATACATAATTGTTCGAAACCATTAAACTTAGATTTAAATTAAAAAAATATAAAATTATCAAAAATAAATTCTTATATTTACATCAAAAATTTCGAAACCAGCAATATCAAGTACACCAATGAAATATTGTCGTTTAGCTTTAACATCAAGCGTTAAATTAACACGTTCGACTAACCAACAGAATTGACGATAATAAATCTAAGAAATATTTAATTAATTATTTATATAATTTAATATCTAACATACAGATTTTGAAAGAGCACCAATTGAGTTTATAACTTGATCTTTATTTTGACCTTTGTTAACATATTCATTACCAACCTATATATAAAGCATTAAATATTTAATTAATTAAAGCCCGAAAAAAAAAAGAAATTATTTTTAACCTTAATACGTGGTTTAAGTAAACCTTTAATAAGTTCAGCTGCTTCAATACCAAGAAGATGTGCTACTTTCTCACAGTCTTCTGCATTTTCACATTCAGCTTGTTCTTCACGAGGTCGTTGTTTCCATTGAGTATTACCAAAATGCATAATAGCTGCTGTACATTTATACATACTAAGTTTTTCTTCCTATTATTCAAAAAATCAACATTTTTATTTATTTATTATCACAATTTCAACAAACTTTATTAAAACCAAGAACATCAAAAGCTTCATCAGTAAGTTTCATTTCTTCAGCATCATCAACATTATCGATGGTAAGCATACCTTGAGCTACATAGTGATATTTTCCTGGATCATTAGAAATAAGACATTCCTCTGAAAAAAAAAAATTTTTATTTTTAATTTTTAGTTTTAATGAAATTTTACTATGATATTCCGGAAATGCATTTGAACATAATTGATAAAAAATATGATAATTACGTTCAGCTATAATAAATAATTAAATTTAAAAAATTTTCAACTTGAATATATTACCTGGTTGCTAAAAGTAAAAAATAAAAATTTATTAGTATGAAATGATATTTATATAATAATTAATCATACTTGAAAGATAACACGAGCTTTTTCAAGTAAATATACTTCAATATCAGCACCGGCAATTTTACCTGAGCTGCCAAAATGAATTCGAATAAATTTACCCTAAGAAAATAAATCATTGAAATAAATATTATATTATTTATTTTAACTTACAAATCGAGATGAATTGTTATTACGAGTTGTTTTTGCATTACCAAAAGCTTCAAGTACAGGATTTGATTGAACAATTTGATCTTCAAGAGTCATTGATTTCTATAATACGAACAATATAAAATGATATACAAGTATGTTTTTTTTTAGTAATGAATTTAACTATAAGGAAAACAACATATTATTTATTTATCTTTAAAAATCATTAGTTGTTTGTTTTAGGCTCTGAGAAAAATTTTAATATAGATAATAGATTATTTGTAGGATAATGAACATATTAAAAATGAATTTTAAATATAATACCGTGCCCTCTTCTTTTTTAGCACTAGCAGCAGCAACCAATGCAAAATATTGAATGACTTTTTTGGTATTTTCTGTTTTACCAGCACCTGATTCACCTGTAATCAACATCGATTGATTTTCACGATCTAAATAAAATCATATGATGTTTTTTATTTATGTCGGTTTTTTTGTCTTTATTTAAAGAACTAATTTTTATCAAATATTTTTCTTAAAAATAATTAATTGATAGCAATTAATTTTATTTCAATAATACATATCATCTTCTTTTTAATAAATTCTTATCATTTTTGATGGATATAGAATTTATAAGTGTTAACAGCAATCATTAGATTATTTTAGATGATTCTAGTTTCCAGCTATCCTTTCTCCTTTCATACATCCATTTATCTTCCTAAGATTCGTTGTCTTATAGTGTTGAAATCATATCATTGTTGATAGATAGTCGATTATCTTAATGTCTCTTTTCCTACGCATTATATCAAAGAATAAGTAAAACAAAAAATGTACGAGATTGATTTTAGGACATTGAATGCAGAAATTATTATTTATTTATCTGATTATATCATTATATATTTTTACTTACCACGAAGCATATTTGAATATGCATTATCAGCAATAGCATATAAATGTGGTGGTACTTCTGTACGTTTTTTACCACGATACATAAGTACAACCTTTAGTGTATAAATTGGTAAACGTTTGTATGGATTGATGGCAACACAAAATAAACCTGAATAAGTCTAGAAAAGAAAATCACTTTTAGAAAAAAAAGAAAATATTATATATATACATAGATGAGCCATCTTTGATAACGATCACGTAAATTATGTAAAACTGAAGCATCATTTAAATAGGTTAAATTAGCCATATCATCACAGCAAGTGAATTTAGGTGGATTCATTTGCTGTACATCATCCTTTTTTAATGTAATACTCTAAAAAAAAAAATAATAAAAATAAAATTTTTATATTTATTATTTTCCATACTTCTCCTTTTTCGGTTTTAGCTGTTACTTCTTCACCTTTTGTGCCAGTAATTGTACCAGCAACGAAGGATTCTTTTGCATCGGGTAACCAACATTGTGTTTTACCATCGAATGGTTGAGCTTGAAGTTTAATACGTTCTTCAGCTGGTAGAGCCAAATATTTCATTGACTCTTTTAATTCGGGATCATTCGGATCGTAGATAACACTATAACAAAAACCTTATCATTTTGTTTTATTTTTCGTATATCTTACCCTTCGATCGACATGATTATTTATTTATTATGGTATGAAACACTCGTAGTTTTGCTCGTGTTAGGCGCTTGTATCGTTGGATAACAAGTAGTTATATAGGCTCTTCGTCGTTGTTCGAGAAGAAACTGTTAAGAAGAAAAAAATCTATTTTCTCTCTGTCTCTCTCTATCTTTCTAACTTATTGACTATATAAAAATACTTCTAGTGGTTAGCCAAACTAAAACGGGCAGATATCCAAAATTGGCATCAATATTCTATAGACTAACAAGAATATTCACTTCTTTTCCTTTTCTTTTTCTTAATCCGCCAATGATAAAAATCTAGCAGAAACTTCAACATTAATTATACAATGGTAATTATGATGATGTCTTAGAAAAAAAAACTAAAAGTAGAAATGGATAACTACATCATCATCACCTCCTCCACCTCTTCCTCCTCCTTCTTCCTACAATTCGATATTTATGGAAATGTACAAAACAAGTAATTGATAAATTTCGCAAGCATATTGTGCGGGATGATTGCCATAAGTATATATATATTGTACATAACAAATGGATAATAGACAATGATCATATCTTTTCTATATATTTAATAAATTATTGATATAATCATATAAATTGTTTTCTATTATTCATTCGGTTGGATTAAGCGAATATATTTCTATTTTCTCTTTACTATTGTTTAATAAACAGAAGGGTATAATGGATAGTAATATATTCAATCTAAAAAAATATCAAATGGATAACTAGGATAATAATAAATAACGTAATTTATCTTCTTGTCAACAAATAAAAGTGGAAAAAAAGATCTAGAAGATATGCCATAGACTAAAAATTATATAAAGGAATAAATAAAATATTTATTGATATAAAGATAAATCATTAAAATCTTTTAAGATCACGAACAATTCTATAAACTATTCATATAGATTTATCAGCAAAGAAAAACAACAGAATTTATTAAACTCTATTATTTCACAAATTTAATTGAATTTCTTTCATATATCTTTCCAGCAATCTGAATTGCATATCATCAAATAATGTTAGCAATCACTATATTTTATTATATCAATCAATAGTATAATCTTAATATCTGTACACAACTGTTATTTAATCATATTGAAAAATGTTAATGTTGGAGAAGATAACAACAGTTGTTTTCATTAATCGTTTTCGATCAGACATATGCTTTGTCTTTTCATGTATGATTTTTCAAGACATATGTTATTTTCTTAAGTTATTTTTAAATAGATAGATAATTTATTTCGAACAATTGTATAGGTTTTTTTCTCTAAAGATTGACTTCTATGACAAACATTCGTTGAATAATTAGGTTAAATTGTTAAAAAGTTATATGGACCTTCGTATAATAATTTATATCACTGTTAATATGACATGATTTTCAGTAATTTTCTGATGATATATAAGCTCTAAAAGAAGTTATAAGATAAAAATATTGCCCTGTCTTTTCCTATAAAATACTCTATGACTTGTATTTGATTAAGAATTCAAAGAATAAAAGATTGTTTATTGCTATTATTAAAACTTTTCTAATGAACCTTCCAATATCATCAATTTATCTAAAAAAATGATTATTAGAACAATATTTCGAATCATCATAAGATAGATTAATATGAAAATCATGAGATGAAAAATAAAAATTAGCGCGATTTATTATAATATTATAATTTTTTTTCTTTAAATTTTTACATTAAAAAAAAAAGAATGTTTTTATTAAGCTTAATAGTATTTTCTAATTTATTTTTAATCCCTATTTTATTTCATCCATTTAATATATGTCGACATTTTATTCATATTGGTCATGAACCATTTCATCCAAAAGCTTTACAAATAAATTCATATGAATTATATTTATATAATATATTAGAATATTCAAAATCTTCTATAAATATTTATTCATTAAATAAATATGAAAATATTTTTCAACGTTTATTAAAAAAAATTTTTTTTAAAACAAATAATAATTTATCAAATAAATTCTTTTATCCAAATTTAATAAAATATACAAAAATGTATATAAATAAACATGATTTATCATCATTTATTCAATCATTTGTTTTTATGTATATATCTTATTTTTTACTTACATATTTTTCATCACTTGTTCATGTTTATCGAATGAAATATAAAATAAGAGAAAAATCATTTAATAATATTCGTTATCATGCTAAACAATTAATAGAATTATCTTATATACGATGGATTATTGATGCTTTATTTTGGAAATTTATTGGCGTTATTGTATCACATATTTTTTATATAATAGCTGTAAAAATTTTAATGCAAACATTATTTATTTCATATGAACATTTTTCTCTTAATCAAAATTTAATTTATAGTTCATGGAATTTTCAAAAAAATATTCAATTAATTTATAAATATGAAGGATGGAAAGTTTTTTTTAGTGGAATTATATCACGAATGATTTATGAACTTGGTAAGTTATAATTATACTGTAAAGTGCAAAAATCCTTGCCCTATAGAAGTTTCTGAAAGTTTTTTTTTTTTATTGAGAATTTTCTAGAAAGTGAGAAGAGGTCAATAAATAGTTGTGTAATCCATAAATCTTCATAAATAATTTTGAATTGGAGACAAAATGCTACTTCACTAAAAATAAAGCAGTGAACTTCTTTACACTTTTGCAATAATTCAGTATAGAATCTTTAGTTAACTATTAGAGGTCGTGTCGAGAAGCAGAAGTTATCAATTCTCTATTAGTTCGGTAGATTTCTGGATGAAATGTGTGAAAAAATCGGCAACTTTTAAATCGCTTTGGAATTGCTACTTTGTGCATAAGTAGATCGTAGTGAGACTCGAAAAAATCTTCGGGGGTGAGTGCTGTTAGCCCTTACTTTCTGAGTCTCATCCATAGATAGGTATAATCGTAGATAGTAGCTTCTAAAAATTTTAGTCCAATCGACTCCTTTCTTCAAATGAAAATAAATTTTTGGGATAAAAAGGATTTCCTCGAATAATTGATAAACTATCGAGATTTTTTTAAAATTTGTTGTCTCTTGAAGCAAAGAATCGATTGGACTAAAAATTTTAGGAACTACTATCTACGATTAGACCTATCTATGAATTAGAATTCAGGTCTAAATACCAACATTCAGTAAAATGATTATAACCCAGAAAGGACGGGCTTACAGAACCTCGCTTATCATTCTAAATGATTTGATCGAGTCGATTAAACCAAAATATTTAGCTGTGATTAACTCACAGGGAAAGAAGATCGATCATCAGTAGCGCTATTTTTGAAGTTTGCTTTATACTCTATCTGTGTACAAATTTCATTTTCCTATTCATCATATTCCTCCCGAGAGTTTCCTAGAATCTTGGGGGCAAAGATTTTTGAACTCTACTATATATAAATAAAATCAATAGATTTTTTAAAATTTAATTTTATTAAATTCTAATAATTAGAATTAGAAAAAATTCTTAGTTATTTAATGATTATTAATAAGGATAATTATTATTGGTATATATTATAATAGAGGTATGTAGAATAAGGGTAAAGAACTTAGCAAAATGAAAATTATAGAAAAAATATTTAAAAAAAGGTTGATTTTTTAAAGCAAGACATAGGAGTGGAATTTGCTTATAAAGATTAACCTTACTCTTATGAAAAGAAAGATACAACTGATTATCATGTTAATATAAAATTAATCATCAATAAAGAAGAGTTTGTATTAAAACGATAAAAGAATGAGCTATGGTACATCTGAAACTTAGTATTCTAGTCAGATCATAACTTAATACATCAATTAGTACTTCTACAGCCGGAAGAGTATTTAGTACAACTAGTTAAATTGTCGAAAAATAACGAGAAAATTTAAGAAGTCTTTTGCCAACGAGAAGACTCAAGGAGCGACATATAAACTAAAAATACAGATTTTACAGGATAAGGTAAAGAAAAAATTTTCTCTCTAGCAGAGTATAAGAGATAAAATAGACATATTCTCTTCATCTCTTTTAGACCGAATTATTCTAATGATATAACTAATGACTAGTGCACAATAAATGAATCAAAATATTTCCCTTTTTTATAAGTTTCCAATACAGTGAAGACTTCATTTTATGTTTATTTTATAGGAAATTTTTCGCTCAATTTTTTTCAAATAACTCGTTCTTATTAGTAAAAATTCTAAAAGATTAATATTTACTTAATTGTACAAATGCAATTTCTGATTTTTTACAGACTTCCATTCAAAAGTCAAAAAACTTTTGTTGATATTGATACATTTATTTCTTTAGGTATTACTTTATTACCTCGATTAATTTGGTGGCCATTTCGTTCATTATTATTTGATTCAACAATAAAATCTTATTTTTATGCATCATCAATCGAACTTTATTTTATTCAATGTATATGTGAAAATATTCTTCGATGTTTTTCTACTTATCTCCAAATATTTGCTCGTATAACAACATTAGAAATAGTTAATCAAATGCATGAAGATATCAATCTAAAAAAATATCCTCTATTATATCTATTACGACATCATTATTATCATCATAAACAACCTTGGTCATATCTTATACCAATGAATCTAATTGATGCAAAACTAATTACAAAAGGTTTATCTATCTTTCTTCGACAAGCTTATTAAAATAATAAAAAAACAAAACTAAGGATAATTATATTCTTTCTTACTTTCTTTTTTTTTCTGTGTTTATATCTCATTATCTTTATAAAATAATAATAACAAAAAAAAAAAACAAATTATGATCTGTATGACAAAAAACAAGGCACTCTTTTTTTTTCTTTCGTTAATAAACTAAAAAAGAAGACAAAAGACAAAAGACAAAAGTAAAGATATTCTATTTGCATACATGAATTTCAACAAGTTTTTGACATGTTTGACATTGTACAGAACAACACCATATAAATTTACAATTGCACTTTTCTTGAACATATTTTCGTATTGTATTATAACCTCGTCCACAACACATTGTTGCACAACCATCTGGACCATGACTTGTTCGATTACATCGACGATTTTTTGTACCAAATGATCCAATACGTCGATTATATTCACAAAAATTTGAATCTTCAAAATAAATTAAATCATCTTTAGTTGGTCCAGCAAAACGACGATCACGTGAACGTAATTGTCCTAAACGACGTTGATATCGTACTTCAATAGCACTATCATATTTTTCTTTTAAAAATACACCTATTTCACGAAATGTTGGTAATTGTTGATAACATGTTCGAAGACTAAATGAAATAATTTTTTATAAACCAAAGACAAAAATAAATAAATAAAATTTTTACCTGCAAGAACCACTAACACCATGACATTTACAAACAACACGTGTTAAACGATAAACAGCCTTAAAACAAAATAAAATTAAAAAAAAAAATTTAATAATTTTTTTTTATTTAATTTACCCTTCGTCCAACTTCATTATTATGTATATTCATTTGTCGTCGTATTCGTCCACGTTTTAAAGGTCTTCGTTTTCTTCCTTCATTTCCTGTTTGATTTATATTAATAAATGAAATAGATGATTGAACTATATTCGAATTTATTTCTCTTTCAGGTGTATCAACAAAATCTCGACTAAATCGATAACCATAATCTATATTATCACCACATCTATTTGAAAAAGACAAAAAAACAAAATTAAATTATAAATATTATATTCATAATTCACTTTACCCGCCCCATGTCCAATCTTGTGGTAAATTTTTCGGTCGTGATGCACGACTACATGTACATGATTTTAATAAACCTTGTTTACAAGCTCGACTAACAGCATATGTAACACCTGCTGAGAGCATTGCATGAGCAAATGCTGTTTCTCTATTAGCTAGAAATATGATAAATAAATGAAAAAAAAAGGAATTGAAAATAAATAAATTTACCATGATATAGAACCGGACCGAATACACTTCCATCTCGTACTATTGAACAATTCCAATGACGATCTTGAAATTGATATTGACATTCTTCAATACCTTTACTTGCGCCTAAACAAAATTTGAAAAAAAAAAAAGAAAAACAAATTATTTAATCTTTATCTTTTAAAATAGATAATAAAAATATTTGTACCTTGAATAACAATAGGCATATGATCAACATGTAATAAACACATTTGTTTTTGACCAATAGTTAAACTTTTTAATGTTGATTGACAATATGATGATGGATCATCTTCAATTTCATATTGATTATCAGAATTCATAGTTGATATATATGATGTTGAAATATTTTCATTTTCATATTCAAGACCAATATTCCTAAAATATAAAATATTTATCTTTAAATTTCATTTTATTATTTTAATTTTACTTACCACCAAAGATCATGTTTAATCATCCCATTGATCAATTGACATGAATACAAAAGAATTATTATTATCATCGTCATCATTATTATTTTCATGGTAGGAGGAGGAGTAGTAGTTTATAATGACATATTATTCTACAAGTAGAAAAACAAAAGATATTATTATATGATACAAACGAGCTATTCTATTTAATCCGATATTCATCGATCATATAGAGGCAGGTGCCAATCGTCAACTGAATAATAATAATAATATAAGCGGCAAGATATAACAAACAATTGTATATTTGGACAAGGTCAACACTCAACACTAACCGTGTCGACATACAATCAATCGGTCACTTTTGATTTTCTTCTTTTTTTGTTTCTTTCATTTCTACTGAAACAAACAGTGTTAGAAAATGTTATGCAAGTTTATGTATATTGTTTTCATCGATATGATGATAGATTTATTCCTTTTTATGTGTCATATAGTTACATACAGTCAATCAATAATATAGACAAATAATAATTAATTTTAAAAATAAAAATTTGTTTCAAAATTTATTCTCATGACACATACATTTATCATAAGTAAAAAAGAAAACTGTTAATGACATGTCTACAATTGTATACTTTGTCAAAAAATAACATTCATTTTGAGAAGAAAGAGGTGTTACACTCATCAACTTATTCAAATATATACAATTCATACTTATATACGTGCTTTTCGCTTTTTTTTCGTCTTGAAATATTCAATGAAAACAAACATTCATTGAGTTTATACTTAAATTAGAAATGAATCTTTTTCTTTTTTTTCTTTCTTTTTATTCTCTAATATTGCAAAGAATTATTTAATCATTATAACATAAGTTAATTTCAAGGAAAGAAACTAATAAATATCGAAAAAAAAAAAATTCATACACATTTGCATATCAATCAAAGAAAAATAAAGTGAAGTTGATATATCATGTCAATTCAATGAATTAAAAATACCTTTCAAATCATCTCAATGATTATCATCTATTCAGTTCATTTCACATATACATTCCCATATATATATATGTATTATACAAATGAACAAAAGAGATTATTCTCACTTCTCAATTTGATATAATACCGCCAATTGTTGACTTGTTCATTCACAGTTTTGATTCAGATCAGAGGGAAAAAAGACAAAGAAAAAAATAATAATAAATACAATTCACAGTTATTTGTTTTTTGATTTTATTAAAAAACAAAATTCTATGATGATAATATTCTCTCATCGGTATACATATTTCACTAGTCATAAAACAATGAAATATACATATAGGTATTATATTTCTATATCCAATGACAATGACGTGTTAATCAAAGACAAACATAAATGCTTATAATTCTCTGCTTTCGTGTTAATTTTAAATTAAGCTCATATAGTTGTGTCTTAAAATTTTGTATATCTAGGGATATTATTTTGTATTAGTTGATAAGACTTAGATATAGAGAAAGAAGAAGAAGAAAAAAAAACTTTATATTGCATCATTAATCCTACTTTTTCTACCTATTTGAAGGGTAAACGTCAATACTTAATCTTTTTCTTTTGATTGATTCAAATTAATATTAAATTAAAAGAACTTACCAATAAATTTTATTTTATTGTTTATTGTTAAATCGATAAAAAAAAATAATTAGAAGAATAATGCAAGATATTTATCACTTAGTAAAAATTCGAATATTAGAATAACAATCAGATCACTTTTATAAACTATGATGACGGGGATGTTTGTTCAACTCTGTATATGTATTTATATATGTATGCCTATGTCGATTTCCTTTTCTTTTCTCACTTTCTTCTCTTCTCGTCTCTCTCTCTTTTTCTCTCTCGCTTATTCTAATCTATTTTGTACATATGTGAGACGTAACACTCATACTTATGCGAGAGTAAAAAACTAATATCAATATCAATATTAATAACAATAATAATATTACTAAGACAAAAAGTTTCTATTGAGCCGGATATATTAACATGTTCTTTGATTTCCGTCTTTACTCATTTATTTTTCATAATAGGATAAAAATCATTTATAATAATGAAGATTTCCAGAATCAAAATGTTATTAACAATAGTTAGACCTTGATAAAATGAAACAATCAATGAATGACATACGATATTTGGACGTGTATTATCTTTAATACTTATATTATTCCATATGCTAATATTAATCAGATACAAATAGTTTCTTCGCTTTTTTTGTTCATCTAATTTTCTAGAAAATTTTTTTTTCTGTATTATCTAAACTTAGATCATCTTCTTCTTTCTCTCATCACTGTCTATCGATCTTGGCTACTGCATTTCTTAATTGACGTGCATGGTCGACAATAATTATCTTTGCTTCCTTTCTTTTGTTTATTATTCTTTTCTGGTGATGCTAGTAGAATATTAGTGAGTGTTATGTTACTGAAAAAGAGAACGAAAGCAATGTGTTTGATATAGTGATACTTCAACAAAGTTGATTGTTCATTAGCATGGACCGATTGATTCCCTAAAGGTCAATTATGATCTATCTCCTCCGCCTTTTCTTTTCTACATCTTATCAATACTGATGATGATGATGACAATTAGACAATATATTTCGATAGAAAACTTCGTTTGTTTTCTTTTTTCTTAGATAAGAACTCATCTGTTTGTCTATTGCATTGTCTGTCTGTCACTTTCAGGTGAAAAAACGTCAGTATGAAAAGGTTACCAATATTCTATTTTGAATATCAACAATGGTTGAATGCATCATTTTAGTTATGATAACCGATAATAAAACATAACGATATAGATTAGAGATCGATCAGAAAGGGATAGTTATTCTAATATCTTTTGTTTTGTTCTGTTCATTAACACACTACATATGTATCAAATCCATTTGATTCATATAGACGAATAGTATATATATATATCTATGTATTGATAGTAAAAGTCTGCTGATCTTTAGCTATCATCATGTCTGCTTTAACTCCATAGATGATGATGATGATGATGATGAAATATAAGAAACAAAAAAGCAAGCAGAAAAACTATCTAGTTCATTATTGCACAAAAATATATTCAAAGAAAAACAAAATATCGAATAAATACAACAAATAATATGATTAAGTATTAAATGACTAGAAGGCAAAAAAGACAGAAATAGATCTGTTGAAAAAAAATTCACTGAAAACATTAATAAGAATTTAAACCATACATATTTACAAAGAAGAAGAGAAAAAGAATTTTTTTTTGTATAATATAAACAATTATTGGCAAACAAAAAAGAAAAAGAAATACGAAAAACACCGGATAATTGTCATAATTATTTTTAAGCAAAACTAGATTCATCATCAGACGATGTTATTGGACGTCGTTCAATAATGGCACGAGTAGTTGACATTGATGTAGATTCATTAAACCAATTATGTTCATACTGCTGATTATCATTTTGAGTTATCATTGGTCGATAAGAATTAAAACTAAACAATTTATAGGATTATTATTTAAAAAAAAAACACAAATCATATTTTTCTTTCAAATGAAATCTTATCAAATTGATTAAAATCTTTTTTTTTCTACGATAGATATAAAACAAAATAGGAATTTAATTACCTTTCATTTGGTTCACAAGGTCGAATATCAATATCAATATTAGCTCGTTTTCGTTGTAACGGAGCACAAGATTTATTTGTTAAAGATGCAGTTGCAGCTGCAGCTGTAGCAACGACAGCAGTTTCATTTGAT
The DNA here is from genome assembly GCA_022393335.1 of Macrotrachela quadricornifera. Taxonomy (NCBI): domain Eukaryota; kingdom Metazoa; phylum Rotifera; class Eurotatoria; order Philodinida; family Philodinidae; genus Macrotrachela; species Macrotrachela quadricornifera. The sequence goes on along the minus strand of JAJEKB010020602.1, from coordinate 111,102 downwards.
CCTAATGGTAGAATGGCATCTTTATTTTTTTTATTACTTGATTTTCTTTTTAATTCTGTTTGTTGTTGATGAAATGATGTTTCAATACATTTTAAATCAAAATCTTCATATTCTTTAAGTTCATTTGGTTTTTGTAAATTTTCTTTTAATTCACTATGTTTATGATCAAAATCTAGAATTTTTGAATTTTCATATAAATTATCTTTTTCTACTGATGGTTGTAAATTCATTATTATAGAATTTAATGTATCTGTACCATCTTCAGCTAAAAATTTAAATAAACAAAATAAATAAATAAATAAATAAATCGAACATTATTAGTATTTACTAAATAAATCTAAACTTGGCATTGTTGCTGCTATAGCTGTTGGATCAAATGATTGAGAATCATCTTGTTCACATTCATTATATGCTAGAATAAAAAAGAAAAAGAAAATAAATTTAAAAATAAAAATATTAAAAACTGACTTGTTATTTCATCTGTTGATGATTGTTCATTTTTATTTTTTAATGATAATTCAATTGCTTGTTGTAAATCATTAAAATAATCAATTTTATCATTTGTATTTATAATTGAATTATTATGAGTGTTATTATTATTATTATTATTGCTTGTATTTGGTCGATAAATATTTTGTTCATTCTCACGTATTGCTTGTAAACGACTCATTTCAATAGCTCGAAGTAAATCCATCATATCATCAGATGGTACAACAACAACAACTGGTGATATATTATCATCTGGATTTTCTTGATCATATGATGAATCATTTGTTGATAGACTTGTTGTTATACATGTATTTGTAATAGCTGGTGGACCATTTAATGGTACTAAACTTTGTTGCATTTCTTTTTCTTCTAATAAAAAGAAATATTTTCATAGATATTAAATATTATGTTATATGTTAGGTATCAAAAGTTGAAATAGACCTACAATCGATTGTACAATTTTTTTTACCTGTTAATATTATAATACTATTTGAATGAAAATACAGTTATATTAATAAGAAAGCTAGGAAATCATATGAGTCGAAATGAATTGGAAAATTCGATATGTCTGTAGAGAATAAATGAAGAAAAAACTTACAATACTAAAATTAGATATTCTGCAATACTATAAATATAAAGAAGAGAATAATAGGAATTAGTAAATAATTTATATAAAATAACAGTAACCTATAATTTTAATCTATGAACAGTGAATTTCCATAAACAAATAAGAAATAAATAATTTATTACGACATATTAATAGTCATAATCGTATATAATTCGAATGATCAAAGTTTGTTTTTTGATATTATAGGATGAATGATATCTTATTTTAAAAAGCATGATACATGACCGGTCTCTCTATTTTAAGTATGCTGCTTGGTATATGATAGACACAAAAACTAAGGCTTATATCTGTCCTAGGCAAGCATCATAATTAGTTTGGAACTCTATTATATATTCATACCTCTTTCTAATTGTTCAGTACGATCCAATCGTAAACATTTTAATGAACAATAATCAAAAGGAATTGATGTTGTTGGATTACGTGCACGACGTTTATAACAATTTCGACGTTTACAATAGGCACCTATAAATAAAAGTTTTATTTTTTAATACAAAAAAAAACAAAATTTTTATTCTATACCATCATCACAAGAGATAAGACCTGAATCCATTTCCATTTCTAATTCAGGCCATTCATCAAGTAATGTAACTAAATTTGTATGCCGTCCTTTTCTATCTACAACCCAAGGATTCTAAAAAAATTTATAGAATAAAAACAAAAATGATTATTTTAATATAAATTTACTTTTGGATCTAATTCTTTTAATGAATTTGCAATAGCTTTTTTTAATTCATTATCATCTCCATCAACATCATCTTTAAGTAAATATTTCCAACGTTGTCTTGAAAATTTTTTTAAACTTGGTGGTGTATCTGGTGGTATAAGACCACGTGCAATTGTTTCAAGAAATTCTAAACGTTTACGTTTAACATTTTTTGTTACTTGTACAATACGATGTTTAGGTGTACGTAAATAAGGTCGAGCTATTATTTGTGATAATGTTTCAGTACATTCTTCAAATTCAGTTTGAATAAATTCAAATATCATTTTTTTATGACCAGAATTTTCTAAATAATAACCATAAACATATGAACAACGTAAAACACGTCGTGCACGTAATAATTCTTTAATAGCATCTTCAATAAATTTTGTTTGAGCTTCAGTATTATTTTCATCATTTGTCATAGCTGTTGTTGTTATTATTTGTATGGGTTGAGTAGATTTAGCAAGTATAACTTCACATTTTTCTTTTGCAATTTTTGATAATGGTTCTTCAAGTTTATAAGAATTTTCATGATTTTTAAAACGTGTATAATAATGAACAAACTTAAAAAGAAAAAATTATATTAAACCAAAAAAAAACAAAATATATAAAATTTTTTACTTTATTTAATTCAACTAAACGTAAATGACGTTGTTCAGCTACAGTAACTAAATCTTTTTCTTTTGCTATTACTTTATTTACAGTTTCATAACGATTACATTGAAAATAACCACCTGTTGTACTTGAATGTTTTTTCCATGCTTCCAAACATATCCAACAAAAATCATATTTACATTTAACACATTTTATATGATTGCATCCTAGAAGATGAAAATATTTTCAATTATTATCAATAGTTTCTTTTTTTTTTTGAAATGTTCATGTATTCTCTAAAGAAGTATCAGTCAAAACAGAATTAAATTTTAAAGCATTTCTTAAAAATCTATTTTATTTTTATTATTAACTGATGATATTTAATAACTAACCTTCATTTTTTTGTATAGAAATTGAACAATTTGGACATTTTTTTGAATTAGTTACAAGCCATAAACAATTCGCAGCTATTTCTTCTTCTTCATCTGTTCCTTTTACTAAAAAAGAAATGATTCTTTGTTTTTTTTTTACATTTAAGATATATAATATTACATTCTTCTGGTTTAATTTCAGCTATTTTATCAAACCAATCTTTCCAATTTTCACATGATGCTGGTTCATGTCCTTCTTGTAAGCAATCCCAACTAAATACATATATACATATATTAATTATATTTTATTTTTGTTTTTTTTCTTACCAAAAATAATGTCCATTTCGACAATTAACTGATTTAGAAAATTCTCTCATATGTGATGATTGAACACGATCAAATATTGGGGATTGTACAGCAAGTGTACAATCACTATTTGGACACCATTTAAAATTTGGATTTGAATCTACAAATGCTTTTATATCAAATTGTAAATAACGTCTTGCCATATTTTTATCAACACATTTTTCAATTATTTCATTTGGTACAAATTTAAAACAATCAACAGCTGGACAAAATATACTATGAACCGAACCTTCTTGAATTTTTAATGTTAAATATCTAATATAAAAAGAAAAGATATTTGTTTGTTTGTTTTTTTTCTTTTAATTAAAACTAACTGTTGCCAACATTCTTTACAAAATTGATGATCACATGATATAACAATTCTTTCAACACCACTTTCAAATTCTTTTAAACATATTCCACACTAAAAAAAATAAAGAAATATTTAAAATTATTGCTTTAGGAAAATATTACTTCTTTAGATAAATTAACAGTATCAAATTCATTTATATCTATTGTTGTTAGCCCACGTTCATGAAGAAGACTTAATGGAGGATTAACACCAGATATTTCACAACAACATATGGGATCATCAATCCATGATTGAAGAAGTGATTCTTTTGACCATTCTAGAAAAAATTTGATTTATTTTAAATTTAATAAAATATAAAATTTAATTACCATAATTTCGAAGTAAAGCTTCAGCTGTAAATAAAGGTAATTGTAACATATCAGCTGTTTCGACTAGAAGTAAATCTTTAGCTTCTTGTAAATCTTGAATACGTAAACCACATGATGTCTGAATAATAATAATAATAAAAAGAAAAAAGAATTTAAAAACTAGGATATTGGTATATAAAATGAAACATATATATATATTGAAAGCTTACAGAACGGTTTGAAGTACCAAAGGATCTGTTTTAAATCGTTTTTTTTTATCTGGTAAGTATCTCTTTCAAATGTCATCATATATATAGCTTAAAATTCTATACAATTTGAATGTACGTAACCCAAGATCTATTTTTTCAAGTACGGAGTTCCTTAATCTTTCTTTTTTTTTAATTATTTTAATCAATATCGTTAGCTGAAAAAAAAGCATGTTTTCTTATATTTCATTTATTCTATAAAAGAAGATCTATTATTAGATTGAAGTATTATTTATACGTAATAAAAGTAATTATTTATATACTTTTTCTTCTTTTATATAATGACGTTGTCATGTATTTAATCTATTAAGTTAGTCTGTCTAATGTGAATAGATAACAGATAAAAGACATCAAGCATGAATTAATGTATTTTTTTTTTCTTTATCATTAATCAATACAATGAATATTCTGGATATAATTTTATTAATCATATGAGAAAATTAATATTTTAAAAATATATTTAATTTACTTACATCATCAGTTATTGTTGGTGATTCATCAATTTCTAAATCTTCTGAACTATTCTATAAAAAGAAAAAAATTATTTTTATTTTTTATTTTTTTATAAGATTAAATATTTAAATTTACACTAAATATCATTCGTGATTCAAGATAGATAGCTAAATCTTTATGACCATTTTTTTCCGCTAAAATAAAATAACAAAAAAAAAACATTTAAATATTAAATTTTAAAAAACAAAATCTTACCAAGTTCACATGGTGTTAATTTTTCACGATTTTCAACATAAAGTGCTGCACCAGCATTTAAAAGATTCTATTAATATAAAATATTTAAATAAAAAAAAAACAAACTATATCTTCTTTTATATTAAAATAATTTACTTCAACACATGATTTAAGTCCATTTTTTGCTGCATAATGTAATGCAGTATTATCATCCTGAACAAAAAAAAAATTATTAATATAATTTTTAAAAACCAAATAGTTAATATTACTGAATCTTTAGCATCAATATCAATTGTTTCACTCGTTTGTTTATCTTTCCATTTTAATAATAATGCAAGACAATCATTTCGACGAACTTCATTACCCGTTTGTAATAAACAATGTAAAGATGTTTGCTGTAGATGATTACGTTTATTGGCATTACCATTATGATCATGAAGTAAATGCCTATGAAATAACGCAAATAAAAAGTTTATTTAGTTGTTCTTTCTCTTTGATTTATTTCATAAATCAGTAATTTTAATCATATGTTCTGCTTTAGGATGACTCAAGAAAAAAAAGGTCATGCTCCACCTACAAATAAGCTTTTAATTTACGTAAATGGACTCACCTAGGTCTGATATGTACTTTTATATGATATGATTTATCTTTGGATCATTTTTCATAAATATTATTTTGTCGATTAAAATGAATAGAATTAGAAAACATCATCAAATATTTCTCAGTAATCGTATCTTCAATATTTTATGACAACATATATGATATGCTTTATTTTCTTTTTTTTTCGTTTTAATGAGAAGCTTAGTTGTCAGCTTATTTAATAGATACACATTTCAGTTTTGAAAAACTAATTCTTTTTTTATCGAAAACGTTTTGTGTAAAATGTTCGTTATTGTCGTATTTTTACTTCAATGGTCAACTGGAGTATTAGCACAAGGTCTTTTTTCTCCACCAGAATTTACACAAGCGAGCTGTTCTGGTAATAATCAATGGACACCTTGGATTGATTCAGGTGATCCAAGTTCAACAATTGGTGAATTTGAAATAACTACTCATATTCAACAAATATTTTCTTCATTTATGTGCCCAGTACCAGTTGCTATTGAAGTATTTATATCATTTTATAAAGAAAAATAAAAAACAAAGACTAAAAAATTATATTCTAGGCTCGAACATTAAGCGATGGAAATCCAGGACAGACTGGTGATATATTTCGTATATCACCAAAAGATGGATTTTTATGTTTAAATCAACAAGTTGATGGTTTTAAACATAAATTATGTACTGATTATAAAGTACGTTATTGTTGTCCATCAAGAACAGTTGGACAAACAACAACAACAACAACATTTCAAACACCAGCTGCTGCAGCTACTGGAACTTGTGGTCGACAATCTATAGCACCAACATATCAACGTATTGTTGGTGGTGTTGAAGCTGTTCCAAATTCATGGCCATGGATTGTTTCATTAAGAGTACGTGATCATTTTTGTGGTGGTACTTTAATTGATACACGACATGTGCTTACAGCTGCACATTGTTTAACAAGTGCAAGTGCTAGTAGTCTTCGAGTTGCTGCTGGTTTACACCAACGTTTAGCTACAAATACAGCACGTACACAAATTCGAGGTGTATCACGTATATTTATGCATGAACAATATAATTCAAGAACACAAGCTAATGATATTGCTATTCTTCGTCTTTCTCAACCAGTTCAATTGAATAGTTATGTGAGTTTAATTTGTTTACCAGGACCTGATCCACAAGAATCAGAAACGGTAACTGTAGCCGGATGGGGATCAACATATAGTGGTAGTGCATTACCAAATGCACTTCGACAAGTTACAATTAAAGTAACAAATGCTCAAGCAAAAGCAGCATATCAAAGTAATTTTAATGTTCAACGACAAATTGGTGCTGGTATACCATATGTTGGTGGTAAAGATAGTTGTCAAGGTGATAGTGGTGGTCCTTTAATGTATAATCGTAATGGACAATGGTATCTATCAGGTGTTGTTAGTTTTGGTTATGAATGTGCACGTGGAAATTATCCAGGTGTTTATACACGTACAAGTGCTTATCTCAGTTGGATTTATAATAAAATAAATACGCAATAAAAACAGAATAAATAAATAAATAAATAAATAAATAAATAGAGAGAAAACAAAAATAATAAATCCTAATAATATTAATCTATTATGTGACTTTTGTTTTTTGTTTTCAATCTCTAGTAAATATCATATATAAATCTATTTTACATGCAATGTTTTTCTTTAAAAATAAAGGCAAATGAGTATATATATATATATATATTAACATGTATTCAATATAACTATTCTTTAATCACTAAAATAACAAATCATGTCATCAAACATTATTTTATTTTCTATTTTATTTTTTATCTTTTTTCAATTAATTAATGGAATGATAATTGGAGAATGTAATGCACCAAATGAATGGAAAACATGGTTAAATGTTCATCGTCCAACAGCATTTGGTTTAGTTTTTAGATAGAGAAAAAAATAAAATTTTATATATAATTTTCTTTTTTTTCTATTATTTCTAGGTGAATTTGAAATAGTTCCACATTATCAAAAACTTTTTGCTGGACAATCATTTGTATGTTCAAATCCAACAGGATTAGAAGTTAAAACAGTTGATGATCGTGAACCATCAACAACAGGCGATACATTTCGTTTTACATTTACTGAAGGTTTTCTTTGTTTAAATCAAATAATTATTCCAAAAAAGAAAAAATGTATGGATTATAAAATTAAATTTTGTTGTCCAACATCATAAAAAAAACAAACAAACAAACTAAATTACTATTTTCTTTTTTCTTTTTATATAATAAAAATAATATATTTTTAATCTGTAATTTGATTTATTAATAAACTTATTCAATAAAATTATATCAAAGACATTAAAAATAAACGAACTAACTAAGTAAAAGAAAAATATAGTAAGATTAAGTAATATATGACGTAGAAGATGAATAGAATTATTTGATATAGATGAAAGGTTGTTGAGAGAAATATAGACACATCTCTATTGGATATTATGAATGATAGATGAAAGAAATGATCGTTGTTATTCTACTACTTACATTAATAATATCGTCTTACTGATGGTAAAACATTGAAATAGTTTCTTCTTTTTTTTTAAAATTTTCTTTATTTTATCTATTGCTTAGGATCAATCTACAACAAATTATAATACTTCATCATCTTTACGAATTCATATTGATAGTTCCTTTACATTTCATTATATTATATGGCCTTATATTTGTTTATTTTCTATAGTTGCTTTAATATGGTTTTTGCTTTATCTTTTAACAATATATTTTCGTCATCATCATCTAAAAATTCAACAAAATCCTGGTTCTTCTATTTATACAACACAAGATAGCACTACTGCTGGTGATAGTGGAGATGGATGTGGAATTTCAACAATGATATCATCATCGAATATGTAATATTCTCGCTTATCTTATAATGATTCTTTATTTTAATTATAGAAAACAAAAAAATAAATAAATATTTAATACAATATGGTAATATGTTTATCTGATAGAAATGATTAAATGTGCATATACAAATATATATTTAGTTCTTCGTTTTATTTTTTCTGTGATTAATGCTGCACATATATACTTTTTTCTTTATATAATCATATAATAAATATATACATATTGTAATATAATAATAAAAATGTACTTTACCTTAGAAATGTTTTCATTGCAAAACGACTTGCAAAATGTACAAATGTATCACCATCTTCATTTAATATTTGATTAGGATCAATATGACGACGAATATCCGAACGAGAACGATAAACTTGTAAGACTTGCATTTCATCACCACGTATCATTGATCGTTTTAATGTTGATTTACTTGAACCCATTATTTTGAAATTGAAAATAAAAGATTCAATTTATTTATTTATATATAATATAAGTAAAATAAGCAAATCTATTAATGATCTTAAATATAGGAATATATATTCTGAAAAACAAAATAAGATGACAAATAGAATATAAAATACAGTGCTAAGGATTGGCTAGTTGTTTTTCTAGTTTCAATAGAAGAGGTCGCTATAAGATGTTAAAAACTAAGATCTTAAATGAATCATTCATTGAATTATTATCATTATTGTTTATTGTTTCATTTTTCAGAACAAATGTCAACATCACCACTTTTACTTCTTGATGATGAGCGTAAAGCTCAATTGGATTTATTAAATAAAATTGATGAATCTGGTAAATATTCAATTTTTTCTGTTTAATACAAAACAAATGAATATAAAAAGATATATAAAAGAATTTTTTTTTTATTTATTTTTTTTAGCTGCTGTGGATATTTGTAATGCTGCTTTAGGTTATTTAACAACAGGACTCAATACAAAATCAATCACTAGTGCAGCAAGTAAAAGATTTTTATAGTATATTAAAATAAATTTCATTATTTGTTTCGAAATTCTTTCGTTTTTAGATCATCTAAAATTAGATGTTGAAACTGTTCGAGCAGCAATTGATAGTCTCTTATGGCTATACACAGAATGTGCTAAAACTAAAGTAGAAAAAAAAATAGTTTAATATTTTATTTGATTGTTTTTTTTAAATAACTTTTATTTAGATTTCTACTGAGGCTCTTGATGAATCATTAAAATTACTTGGTTATGGTACACAAATTCGACAAAGTTTTATTGAATGTTATCAATCAAAAGCTAATCTATTACAAACAACACTTTCTACTGATCTTGCTCTTTCATTACCACATTATAAAAATTTAAGTTGGCGTTTTGATGTACAAGTATGTTGTATTTTTTAGAATTTATTTTAATTATTTATTTTCATTTTTATTAAATTATAGATTGCTACAAAATGTATGCGTAGTCGAAAACAATTTGAACCATTTTTTATACTTAAATTAACATTAATCGATGGTAATAATGGTAAAGAACAAATTCATGTACTTCAAGTTGATCCATTAACACTTGTACACATTGTTGAACAACTTGAATTAGCAATGAATGAATTAAGAAGTAATCATGCTCGTAGAATTATGCATACATTCCGATAATAATTGATTACTATTTATATTTATCTATAATGGTGATAATAGTGCAATAGACTTTTCTTTTTTTTTAAATGTAATTTTCTGCTTTATAACATCAACAATAATATACTGATAAAAAATAAACTTAGACGATCACAGAATACTTCATACAGAATGATTAAAATATTCAAATTTACTTAAAGATAAATATCTATAGAAAGTTTTACTTGAATTATTTGTTATGATATTGCATGTTGATAGCAATGGTCTTTTTTTTAATGATAATATGAACATAGATTGATAGCCACAGGTACATTCTACATGGAGCACTACAAAAGTTTCTGCGCTCACTTCTTCGAAAAGTCACAGATTGAGTTTATATATTTTGTTATAATGTTCACATATATTTAGGATTATGTGCAAAGTTTTGTTTTTAACATTGAAGTTTATTGTGCCATTAATGGTTCACAGGAAAAAGACAAAAAAGAAAGAATGTCAGCAAATTAGCTGGGATCACAGACACTTACATCAAAATCCTCCTCCAAATATGCGTAACAGAAAACAAAAATTAATATACAAGACAGATGAAGAGAGAATGAAAGAGGCAGAAAAAAGTAAGGGAATTAAGCACATTCTACACAGAACACGAATAATTATAAAAAACTCGATTACAATCTCTTTCTATATAAAACCAAAAGAGATTATACATCAAGATGGTAGATAGAAATACTTATACATGAACATGCTCACAAGAGATGTAGAGTTTTTGAAGTAATCATATTGTCTACCCTGTATGTCCTGAAAGCTAAGCCAATCTATCCGACTATGCTCTGCTCTAATTGCAAGTCGCTTTGGGAACACACTTTTCTTTCGAGAAACCCTGGTACGATACCAACTCTTATCAGGGGATATTGCAATTAAATAAGGCGTCCAGGTGTTCTGATAATTGAGAGCCTCAAATGATCTGTTAAGATGATATGAAAATTTTCGCCAGTAATCATATATATAGTCACGAAGCGTTTTTTCTTGATTGAGTACCGTTATAGTATAATCGTCCCAATCTCGAAGTGAATACACAATTCTCAGACCGGAGCAATAAACATGCTTGATGTGCTCTTCCTGTTTTTTCAGTGTAGAAAAACCAAGTACAGAAGAGCCAAATGAAATGCGGAAGAGCATAAGCAAGGAAAGTTCTTCTACACACTTTAATGTCTTCTTTTGGAATCGTATAAATCATTATTCTCATTGCGTTGTAAGCCTTACGAATTGTTTTTATTGGTTTATTGATATACACTCCCCACCCCAATTTAGTAGTAATATCTAACCCTAAATATTTGAAAAGCTGGACATATTCAAGAGGCTCATTCTTGTACACAAGTCTTAGGTAACTCGATGATATTACGCTGTGTATCAACATCGCTTTCGTTTTAGATACATTAACCGCCAATAGAGTGTCATGCGGAAATTTCTCTTGTTGTTTCAACACGGTTCTAGCGCACTCTTCGAGTTAAACAATATTTAATGAAAATTTAGGATTATGTGCAAAGTTTCAGACTCGTAAATCTTGTAGTTCGCTGCGGTCCGTCATTGCTTTTATTTGAGGTACAAGCAACCTCCTAACGAATGAATCATCATCAATTGGAGAACTTTGCATTTCATTTTTTTATTCTTAAATATGATCTATTACAAAATCAATATATACCCCTGGCAAAAAATAGTTTCCCTCCGTATTTGAAATATATTGTCACTATAAAAACAATTGTTTTCAAAACTAATTACATACTCTGAAAGCCCGTGGAGTTTTCTATCACCCTCTATATATGCATTTTCATTTGCACTTGTGTATTACCAAAAAAAGTTGAGTACAATGAGGGCACCCTCATGTTCGGATTTCCGCAGACTTGATTTTTTCACTGTCATCAAAACTAGTTTTTAAAATTTTTCATCACTATCGAATGACCTTTTTGAAAAAGCAATTATAGATTCTGATAGAGCGTGAAATTCTCTATCACCTTGTCCATTTACTTATTTTCTTGCATTCATGGATTGAAAAAAAAATTAAATACAATGCACATACTCTGAATCGACAAGTACCGAAAATTTGCACTTTTTGTTAGTTTTGGAGCTTTCTTTTTGAATTTATTATTCGTATTAGATAATGTTTTTTAAACAAGCAATTATAGATTCTGATAGTGCTTGAAATTCTGTATCTTCCTGTATATTTGTTAACTATCTTGCATCTATATGCTGCAGCACATTTAGCATGAAAATGCAAGGCAACACAAAAATATATGGATTGATAGAGAATTTCAAGCTCTATCAGAATCTATAATTACTTTTTTAAAAACTTATTTTTATAGTAACTATATTTTGAAAAAAGTAGAAATATAATGATTTTTGGTACTTGTCGATTCAGAGTATGTTCATTGTATTTAATTTTTTTTTCAATCCATGAATGCAAGAAAATAAGTAAATGGACAAGGTGATAGAGAATTTCACGCTCTATCAGAATCTATAATTGCTTTTTCAAAAAGGTCATTCGATAGTGATGAAAAATTTTAAAAACTAGTTTTGATGACAGTGAAAAAATCAAGTCTGCGGAAATCCGAACATGAGGGTGCCCTCATTATACTCAATTTTTTTTGGTAATACACAAGTGCAAATGAAAATGCATATATAGAGGGTAATAGAAAACTCCACGGGCTTTCAGAGTATGTAATTAGTTTAAAAAAAAATTGTTTTTATAGTGACAATATATTTGAAATACAGAGGGAAACTATTTTTTGCCAGGAGTATATATCAGAAGATGCAATGTGGAAAGCTCTATAATTTACATAGAACAGTTTATCTTATATATGCAATTTTTATCATTAAAAAAAGACAAGATCGTAGGAGAGAAATCTTCTAGAATGCAAAAATTCTATACGAACGAAGACGTTTTTTTTTGTCATATTTCATCCTTCTATCACTCGATACATTTTCTTTTTAAAAAATAGAATTGGCGAAAGATACAGCGTGAAAAGCTCTGCAATTTGTAAGCATTACTTTTATTTTAATGATGTTCTTTTTATTTTGAAAATAAAATCAAAATTTTCTGCACTACGTATCGCAGTGTGGAAAATTGGTCACTCAAAATACTGTTGATTTTGAAAGGATATGTATATAATCGGCATAAGCTTTGTATCGTAGATTGTAGAGCTTTTCACGCTGCATCTTCTGATATATTTTGTTTTTCTTTTCATAAAATGTTTTTAAGGATCAAAATATAAAATTTAAAGTTCTGTCATTTATTGTAAATCATCCGTTATGTAGCGCACAGAAAATGGTATGCTATTCAAGTAAAAGAAATGGTAGATTACAGGAAAATACAAGAGTTAGAAGTCTGAAATTTTGCATATATTCTTAAATATGTCTAAGCAATATAACAGAATACTTTAATGCAAACTGAAGCTTTTAGAAGAACCAGTGGCAAATACTTTTGTAGTGCCTTACATATTTTATTTTAGCAATATTTTATAATGGCCTTTGCTTCTGAAGAGCTATGTGTTTGCATAGTGACCAAGATAATGTGATTGCCTTAATCAATAAAAAATTATTAAATAGTATTGTAAGTTGCATCTAATCATGACTTAATATTTGGAAAAGAAGAGATCCAGACGCAAGGTTTTATCAATTGGAAAAAAGTTTTCGCATCAGTAAACGATATTAGTCGTATAAGTAACCAGATTTTAAAAAGTTAAAACTTAATTTTATAAAATTTCGATTGATTGTGCTTTCTATCAAGTCTGAATTTGATCAACAGTTACTTGTGTGCATGCTTTCGACATTAAAAATATCGAAAAATTTTTTTCAGTTTTATATGATGACAATTTCGTTGTTAAAGTACTAAAGAGTAAAATAATTTTTTTTTATTTATAAAATATGGTTGAGTCGAATATGATATACAGAACAAACAACTAGAAGTCTATCGTGCTTTAAAGCACATTCAATTTCGAACAAAAAATTTTCATTCCTCTTTCTTACTCAACGTTCCAAAGATGTAATTACCTTTGATTTGTCATTTTAAATATTGCCTATTGAGATATTATTATAGTAAAGTCATGAATCAGTAATCAAGTTTGTATATATTTTTGTAAAGTCTGAAACAAAAGAATATGACGTGGCATCTATTCAACTTTCCGTACAGTCACAGAACATCACGTATGTATAGTAAATGTAAACAAATAATCTTTTGACATATTATGTTAGGAAGATTACAATGTTTTTTTGGAATATTAGTTCTAAGTAAATTGTATTTAATTTAATAAGCTAAATCTTGATTCGTTTAATTACTGTAGTCGATTATCAATTGATATATTTAATAAATGAAGACCTCGAGATGTGTAAATCTATATTTTGTCTTTTATATAAAAATAAAAGTAAACAATTTTACAACAAAAAAATTTCGAAACAATCCACAATTATATTAATTCAAGGTCTATTTAACAAACAATATAAGTTTATTATTTCAATTTTTACTTATCACACAAGATTCATATTTTTTATTAATCATACCATAATGACATGATAAAAATCATGAAAGAAGCTATCATCACATTTTGTCTAGTATAAAAAAAAATAGATAAACGATTCCAAAAGAAATATAAGACAAATTCTTTTCAAAAAAATAAACCGTATTTATTTTCAAGTATAAATCTATTGTTTAAATAATAGATCAAATATCTTAATTCAAACAAAGATAATCTTAAATCATATGTAAACATTAAATTTATCTATTAAATATTCAAATCTTATTTTTCTTCAATAGTAAATCTAATATTTCTATTTATCATGCACGATATCCTTATATTTCATAAGATATATTCTCAGGGAAAAAAGAAAAAAAAACCTTTCATTCATTTCATTCCTTAATCAAAATGAGTTCAAACGACACATCATCTCAATCATCCGATACAAGAATTCGTCTACATTTCGTATTATTAGATATGTTTTTAATTAGTTCAATATTTCTTGGGTTTATTTTTTGTATTTCATTTATATGTATATCAGCTGGCTATCGTTCTTGCCGTTCAATATTAACATTACTTTCAGCTAATTCATGTGTAGCTGGTTTTATTTTTAATGGTGTACAATTAAGTAATGCTTTATTATTATTTCGTGATGATATACATCTTACATCATCATATCCAAATCAATATTGTGAAGTTCGTAATTATCTTATGCATGTATCTGGAAGTCTTCTTTATTATTCATATTGTGTTCAATCAATTTCACGTTTATTTTTTGTTGTTTTTTATAAACATACATTTCTTTTAACTTATCATGTTCATTTTATTCTTATTGCAATACAATGGACACTTGGTTTAATATTACCAATATCAATGCTTACATCTGGTCATAGACAATATCAAACTGACACAAGTCAATGTTTTATAACAATTAAAAATGTTTCACAAACATTATACGGTTTAAAATTTGAAATAATTTATGTTTTTTTTTAATTTTCTTTTAGGTATGATATCAATGTTTGTTTTACCAATGACAATTATTTCAATATGTTATACACATATTGTTTGTTTTGTACGAGCTGCTGTTCGACGTGCTAAAAAAACCAATGCAATGCCTATTCGAAGATTTAATCTTATACGTGATCAAGGTTAGTTTCTTTTTTTCTTTAAATTAAATTGTATCAAAAATTATTCTCATATATAATAAGGTGCAATTCATATTAAACATCGATTTACAAATACAAAAGATATCAAAGTATTTCGACATATAATTATATTAATTACTGTACTTTGTATTGGTAAGTAAAAATACAGAAGCGAAAAAAAATTAAAATTCTTCTCTATTTTTTCAGGTGGTTTTCCTTATTCAATGTTAATGGTATTAAATACACAAAGTATTGCTCCATTTTCAATGTATCGTCTTTGTATAACAGTATTCTCATTGAGTGTAACAGCTGATATGGGTGCAATATTTTTCTTCAATAACAATGTTCGTACAATATTTTTCAACTGTTTTCAAGGACAATCAAACCGAGTTGGTTCAATAAATCGTGGTTGAAATAAAACAAGAAAAAAAAAACATATATACAAAAAGAAAAAATATCACAAAAAAAAGAGAATGTTCATGAAATCCATTGACAAATTTTTTCCCAACTTTCTTTATTATGCATATAACCACCATGAGAAAGATTTGGTGCCCAATAATAATCAATATTATTATCAACTAAATAATCTTTTACTAAATGTACATTAACAATACAATCATGTCCAGATAAAAGAACATGTATAGGGAGAGTTTTATTTGAATTTGAATATATTTGTTCAATAAATAAATTATTTTGTGTCCACCAAAAATGACGACTTATCACATGAGATATGCCTAATTCACGACAAACAAAATAATACATATAGAGATGACCCAATTTGTATGGAATACGATAAACAAAATTATAGACAACATAAGGTTCAAATAATTCAAAACAGATTGGATCAAGAAATATTAAACGCGATATATATTGTGGACGTTTTTGAATAATCCATGATAAACATGCAGTACCATAGCTAAAATTAAAAAAGAGTATTTAATAGAATTAATATTTAAAATAAAGATAAATATGTACCTATGTCCAATAAAAATAGCTTTTTTCATTTTATAATAATTAAATATAAGTTGAATTGATTCAACTGTTTCAGACATATTTGGAATATCTTTAAGTGATGGATAACGCATACAAATACATCTCATTGATATTAATATAATACGACGTCGTTGAGAAAATTGTTTATGAATACGTGAAAGAAAAGGTTGATACATTAAAAGACCAGCACCAATTCCATGAAAAAATATTATCGGCTCTTCTTCTTCTTCTCCATTACACGTTTTATCATAGTACATCCAAAATTTCAGATGGCCTATCTGAACAAATTGATATCCTTTTAAATAAAAAAAACTTGTTGAAAGTATTCCATTTAATAATGTATCTGTAACAAAATAAAAAATTAATGGACGAAAAATAACACGAACTGGATCAAGAATATGTTTCATATGAGAAATTTTATCATTTACTTCATCATTGTTCTTATTAGTAATTTTTAATTGATAATCATTTTCAACATTTTTAATAATATTATTTATTTCATTATATTCATTATCATTTAATTCACAAGGATCTTTTGAATAAAAAGCAAATGCTAACCATCCAACTAAATTTTCACGACTAATGTGTTCAAATGGACGATCCATAAACCATTTACTTAATGTATTTTCAAGATTTTTTATATTTGAAAGAGATTTTGAAATAAGTTGACTACGTTCAATAGATGTTAAATGAGGTGCAGGAGTTTTACGTTGAACTATTGAATATAAATATGATTGATAAATAAGAAAAATAACTTCAGCTGATGACCAGATTGTTAAAAATGTATTTAAATATAAGTATGATGATATTGGAATAATAGAAATATTTAAAAAAAGAATTTGTATCAACCATATTATCGATAATGGAATGACTGATGATATAAAAATAATCAGTAGAAAAGAACCTAAAGCTAAAAAACGACTAGAATAATAAATCTCTAATAAACCATTAAATAGAGATCGATCAATAAATGGTATTTCTCGAGTCATTTAGTAAATTTTTTTTTTTTATCTGAAAAGAAATGTTAGTATACTTAAAAAGTGTCCTCAATGACTTATATATATATACATATATATTGGACTTTGATTTACAATATGCCACGTACGAACACGTGCTATGCATCAAGTTCGTCATTTAGCTGTATCATTTATGGAAGTCGGCATGTTATTAGTCATCATTAAAGGTGAACAATAACAAAAAGCACAGGAAGAAAGAAAAAAAGTCATCCAAAAAACATTTCTTTTATTACAATTAGTTTAAAGTAGAAAAAAATATTAAATTAGTTTCATTTGTATTTTATAAATTAATTGATAGTAAACATAAATTAATATCTAATAGTATTGATTGATAATGGTCAAACATTCATTATTTAACTGTAAGAAAATCATTAAATTTATTAATAAAACATGAACTTTATCTCATAAAAGCCTTTTTATTGACATAAATCAATCTATGATAACGTTGATAAAATATTCTAGTCTTTTCTTTTTTTTTTTTTTTTTCATAAATTACAACCATCATATATATCAATATACTTTAAAAAATAAAGAGATACAAATTAATTAGTGATTCATTTATTTTATTCATATATATATATATCAGACGTACATATCTATGATCATCATCATTCACATGAATAATTTCACTTATATCCTATAGTCAATCAATACAATATTTCTAATAAAAAAAAGTAAGTAAGACGTACACACATTCACAGAGTATAAGTTTTAAAGGCTAAATCAAATTTTAGTCTTTGTTTTCACATATACATAATATCTGATCTATTTTTTGACATATTCAAGAAAAAAAAATCAACAGAAAACTAATAACAAGAACATTGAAATAAGATAACAAACAAAAACGAAAAAAAAAAAGAAGAAAAAGAAAATATGATGATCATAATTTTTTTTCCTATTATCTAGTTTCATTTATCTGACATTGAAAACAAAAGAAAAAGAAAGAGAAAGAGAACACAAATTTTTTTCTTTAGATTTATCTAATATAAAAAAAGATTTAATAATTATTTCTTGTCTTTCATTTCTCTTTATTTGTATATTTAATTTATTTTTTTTCTTTTGGAAAAAATTATTGTGTTAAACGTGAAAGTGCTAATTGAACAAAAGCACTTTTACAACAACTATGTTGGGCTATTGAAAACATATTATTTTGTGAAAATTTTTTTTGTACACTTTTTAATTTTGTTGTTTCTTGTTTAATAAGTAATTGTCCTAATTGTTCAATACCTTGATAAAGTTGTTCATATGTATAATTTGTATGATAAAGCATAAGTTTTTTTGGCCAAATATTTTCAATTAATAATACTATTGATATTGAAGATAATAAACGTTTATATGCAAGTAAATAACGTGAAAGAAATGAAGCACATGCTGATGTATATGATGGAAGTATATGAGAAAATGAATGATCAATAAATGTTAAATCAAGAAGATATTTTCCTAATGTATGTTCAATATCAGTTGCTTGAATTATTTTTGAATAACGACGAAGATAATTTATTGATAATGGACGACCAAGATCATAAGATAATGTTGATATTATACGTCGTTCCATTTCTTTCATATCTTCTTTTGAATAAGCATTGTCAGATACATAAACAAAATCATTCATACCAGGTATTGTCATTTCTTCATATTTACATGCTAATAGTAAAGCTAAAAAATAATCATATTAATATTTATTATTATTGTTATTTTAATAAGAAATTTTTTATAAAACTACGATTGAATTTATTATTTTTACGATAAAATTTATTCTGATTTATTAAAAATCTTTATTTTTTTTATTCATACCGGTTGATCCAATAAGTTGTAATTCATGTTTTGATACATCAACTATTTGTAAATAACGATCAATAAAATGAATTGTCATATGAAATGTATCCGAAAGAAGTTTAAAACGATCATGTACTTGATAAAGCCAATCAATAAGCACAGCTCGATTTTGTGGTGATGCTGTACCTATAAAAATAAAAATTTTATTTTTTTATTTCTTATATTTATTTAATTTACCTTCGCGACGATTAAGTAAGAAATTCTGTCGGATAGGTGTACGTTGTTCAAGTTCTCTCCAATATTTACATATATCAATAACAAATTCTGAAACAGTTGTTATATTATTTAAATCATTACTATCACAATCGAATTCAGCTGGTATTTCTAAAGAAGCTTTTACATGATTATCTAATAAAATATCTTCTTTTTGATTAATAACATTTGTTGTTGATGGTGGTGGTGGTGCTGGTGGTGGTATACTAATTATTGGTTGTGATTCAATAATTGTTTCTATTGGATTTTGTTGTTGTTGAATTATTTTTGGTTTTGAAATTAATGGTTTGTTGGATAATGTCATGTTACCAACTTCACCAAGAATACCACGCATTGTTCCTTTATTCGCATTTGAATTTAATGAAGATTGTTGTGCTTTTGATACATGTTTAAATATAAGATTTTTTATTGCAGAATTCTCATCATTTTCATTATTTACTGATGAAGAATTATTAGTAGAATTTGTAGTTTTACCATTATGCGGACGAAGAAAAGCTGAATAATGACTCATAATAATAATGATAAAAATTTTTAGATGTACTATTGATAGACAAATCTAAAAAAAAATTGAGAAATTATATTAAATTAAATATAAGTATATAGTCACATTTATGAATTCTTAACGGACGATTATAGATAGACTAAATATGAGAAAAGCGTGATAACAGTAGACCAAGAGACAAATACTCGAGAATAAAGCACTCGAAAAGATGTTTAATTATTGGTTAAAATAAAATCAAGACAGTAGCGACAATTACTTATTTCTTTGAACATAATAGACTATTGTTTAACAAAAGAAATTTTCCAATGAAAAGAATTATTATAGATAAAACTAAGAATATCGCTTTTTAATCATCTAGTATAGACTTTCTAAATAATAAAATCTAAGAATTACTTTAGTGATATATAAAATCAATGTCTCTATTTATATTGAATAATATATTTCTTTAATAAATATATAAATCGATTATGAAACTTTCTTTTTTCTAAATACATTTACTTTAAGTAAAAAAGAAAGTATTGGGTGAATCCATGAGGACTCACCCATCCACTTTTTGGAAAGGTTTTTTTCGATTTCTTTTCACTTCAAAATGCCGGTATGAATTCGAAAACACTTTTGTTGAAAAAAAATGAAGTACTTTCTATTAAAAATTCCGAATTGTTGAGCAATTTTTCGGAACTCCTATGGTGTATTTTTACATATAGAAAAACTATCAGGAAAATGTCTAGAACTTCTTCAAAAGCTATTTTTTCGGACTTTTCTTGTGTTCAAAAATATGAAACAAGTCTAGAAATATGTTTTCTGAGAAACACTAGATGCATCTTATTGAAAGTCTTGAGTGCTCAGTCATTTTCTATAAATATAGCAACAGTCATATTTCATCAACTTCAGCTGCACTCAATTAATTTGAAGAATTATTATCTTCTCTTTCTCGTAGAGTGCCACAACTTTCATAATACTATCTTATCAGAATGATATTGAACTGATGACTTTGCCTACATCACTGGAACGATTTGCCATTAAATCGTCTTGTAGAAGTGAGACTACGAATTCGAAAGGGACATTACCATCGAAAAAATAGATTTTCATTTCTCTATAAGGACATCTTTCGACGTAAACTCTAGTTCACAAATATCGTGATTTCAAACGAATAAGATTACGAGATGAATCATTGGATATTAGAAAATATCAATTGCCCACTTTTGTCTTTTTTTTCAAAAAAAAAATCCCAATGCCGAAAAGAAAAATTTGTGAACATCCAATAAAGCATGCAAAATTTACACGTGTGCTAAAAGGAGTAGTAGCTGTATCATCACAATTATCGAAAGTTTTGATTTCTCAATATGATGTAACTTACACCCGAATTTGCTGGTTATGTCCAAGGTGCCATGCATTTGAATGGAAGAAAATGACTGAGCACTCAAGACTTTCAATAAGATGCATCTAGTGTTTCTCAGAAAACATATTTCTAGACTTGTTTCATATTTTTGAACACAAGAAAAGTCCGAAAAAATAGCTTTTGAAGAAGTTCTACACATTTTCCTGATAGTTTTTCTATATGGAAGAATACATCATAGGAGTTCGGAAAAATTGCTCAACAATTCGGAATTTTTAATAGAAAGTACTTCATTTTTTTTCATCAAAAGTGTTTTCGAATGCATACCGGCATTTTGAAGTGAAAAGAAATCGAAAAAAAACCTTTCCAAAAAGTGGATGGGTGGGTCCTCATGGATTCACCCTTCTTTATTTTTTTAAAAGAACAACCAAGTGTTACTGTTTTGCTTAAAGGTATTCAACAAGATGTTTCATCAATAGAATAAATTTTATTATTAATTTTAAATTTTGAAAAAATGCATTGAAAAAAAATATCTCATTAGAATTAGATAACCAGCAAAGATAACATATTTTTTAATAACAATAAATGGAATGCAATATAATCAAATATAAATTTACTAATCTATCAACAATTATTTCCTGTATTTTCATTGAATTTGTCGAGAAATAAATAAAGAAAAATATTATTTTTAATTTCTTAATTTATTTTTCTTTTCAAAAAAAATTTTTTTTATAAATCTATATGTATACCCTAGTCAAACTTTTTTTTCAAACGCTATGGAAGACTTGAGCTCAAGATGTGTCCATAGCGCATGACATTCAGGGTCAAGAAACTCAAGAATGTCATGCGCTTGCTAAAAAAAGGTTTGACTAGGGATGATGGTGGAGCAGATTGATTAAGAGTAGCAGGTGCGGAAGTAGCATCAGCAAATTGACCAGCAGGAGGAGGTGCAGAAGGTGAAAAATTGAAAGTAGCACCAGCAGAAGCAATGAAAGCAGCAAGAGGAGCAGGAGGAGAAGCAACAGCAAAACGATCGACAAGGGCCATCACGCTTGCACAATCTATAGGAAAGCTCGCTCTCTTTTCTCTAACGACTTATGCCCTATATGTCTGCGCATTAGAACTCAGCGAAAAAAAAAACTTATTGCATATGCAACTAACTGGATACAGAGGGCAAAGGAGAGAAAAAGAACGAAGGAAAAAAAAAGAACAAAAGAATAAAAAAACAAGAGTCAATGTTCTTTTTCTATTCTTTCTCTTCTATCAATCAAAAAAATTGTCTCGTCAGGTCATCTTAGTCTGTTTCTAACATTTTTTGTTTTGAGCAAAACATACTCCACGTCCATATACACATATCATATCATTTTTTTTAATTTTTTTCTCATGTGTCGTAAACAATCGAAAGTTAACAGTGTATATAATATAGATAAATAAGTTTTTAATAATCTAATAAGTTTTTCTCTCTTTCTTTATAGCGTTCACCATCACCATAACCACAACCAACACCACCACCACAGTATCCCACTACTCCCCCAACTGATTCTCTGGCTGCCGTGACCCTTTTGGAGGCATTGGTGAAGACATCCATCACGCCAGATGAGGTGGTGAACATGGTAATCGCCCTCGCCGCTCGTTTAGCTGCTGTTGCTGCTTTTGTTGCTTCTGTTGGTGCTGCATCTTCTGCTGCTCTTGATCAATTTGATCCACTATCATACATATAGATTTATAAAAAAAAATTTTTTTTATAATTATTTTTTTCAAAAGAAAAATAAATTAAGAAATTAAAAACAATATTTTTCTTTATTTATTTCTCGACAAATTCAATGAAAATACAAAAAATAATAGTTTTCCAAAAAGTGGATGGGTCCTCATGGATTCATCCTATTTTAAAAAATTAATCTTTTGATGACATGATCGTTTATCTTGACATATATACATATATATTTACTGATGATGACCATGTTATGTTATCTATATAAACCACATAAAAAGATATGTTCTTTTATCATATACGTTAGATGAGATATGGGTTGTACAAATTCAATAAAAAAACAAGAAACAGAAGTTCAAAAATGTAAATCCAATGGAAATGGTTTTACAAGTTTATTTCATGCATCAACTGAATTTGATCTATCAACATTAGAGAGTGAAAATGAAGGTGAAATTCTTTCAATGAATTCAATTAATAATAAATCAACAAAAAAAATAAATGGACTTTCAAATGAATCAATTATAACTAAAAATAATTCAACAACAATAACGAATACGTTATTAGATAATCAACTTCGTCGAACATGTATTTAACATTTTATTAGTTTTTTTTAGTCAAATATTAAGTGATTTTCATAGGATTCATCTAGAATATTTTATAATTTTTTTTTGTGATAATTTCTTGCTGTTTTATGCATATTGTATGATATATAGTCTTGACGAAATAAATGTGATTGTCAAGTCATGAACTATGTCTACAAATACTACACATTATTTACTGAGTTGAAAATAGAATTTATTCAGCGGGTAACGATAAATGGCTATTTAAAAAAAAACTTCTCTTATCTTTCGTTTTTGGGTTCTTCTAGAGAAGCATTAAAGCGATAAAGTATCATTGAATATTAAATTACTTATAGTTCTAATTTCTTTTGTTTGTCTTCTCATTTGAATTGAAATTAGAAAAAAAAAGTTTCTTATAAATAATTGAATTTTATATACTAAATCTTAATCACATAGGCAAAAAAAAAGTGATGGTAAATTTTACATTACATATACATGATATAAAATAATTTTTTATTTAGAATGAAACATTAAGTGAAGAACAACTTTTTGGTATTTAATTTCTTTTGTTTTTTTTATTCATTAATTAAAATCTAAATTGTTTTTTTTTTCAAAAGACCTTCGTCAAGCGTTTTCATCTGTTGATCATAATAATAATGGTTTTATACATATTAAAGATATACCAAATATATATAAAAATTTAGATCAAAATTATAAATCATTTATTATTGAAGGAGATGAATTAAAACGTTTAACTGATCAAATTGATATTGATAGTTAGTTTATATAAATTTTATTTTTTATTAAATTAATTAAATTTTTTCTAAATTAGATTCTGGTCAAATAACATTTGCTCAATTTTTAACTCTTATTGCATATAAAATGACTATAAATGATACGACTGAAGAATTACAAGAAGCATTTCGTATATTTGATCGTACAAATAGCGGTTTTATTCAGTAAATATATTTTCAAAGAAAGTAAAATTTTCTATGTTTTTTTTGTGATCTTTTTTTTTAGTTTTGATGATCTTTGGCGTGTAATGCAAAAGCTTGGAGAAAATTTATCGAAAGTCGAAGTTGAATTAATGATGCGTGAAGCTGATCGAGATTTAGATGGAAAACTCAGTTTTGCTGAATTCATTGAAATGATGAGATATACACAAATTACTCAATGATAAATATAATTAATAAGATAATAAATACATACATATATATGTAGATTTCTTTTGACAAATAATAACAGTATTTTAACGTTCCTTATTTTTATTGTAAGTATTAAGTTACATTTGAGAATAAAATAATTTTTTTTTATTAATAATATATAAAGTTCATATTGAAATGCGTTGATCTTCAGAATTAGTAACTTCTAAATCAATTGAATCATCAAATACAAAGGACAAATTTATTTAAGAATTTTAAGTAGAATAAATGCTTACCTTATTGAGAATGGATGGAACACCACATATCCTGCAGACTATTTGAACAGTGAAGTACTTTATGCATTGATGATGCGAAATAGTTTTGCATACGGTAGAGTGTGCTTATTATTGTTGTGATATATAGTTTGTATGGCTTGCTTATTTGAAAGCATATTAATAGACTTGAATGAAAAATCGAATCAATTAATTTTTAAGATTTTATTTTTCTTTCTCTTTCAAAAAAAATTTTCGTTCTCAAAGGGTTATTATCAGTATTATCTGAAAAGAATAAAATATAGTATAGCGAGATAAAGTGAAAATGTGAAACACATGAAATATATTTTGATATTTACAAAACTGTACAGTCTTTCCGGAATAATTTAATGAAAAATGGATAGATAATTATAAATAAAAAGAACACTAAATAATCTATTTAAATACTTTGTGTATTAATGATATTATCAATGCATCAATTATATATTACAGTGAGTCAGTAGAATCATATTCTTATTTTATTTTATCTAATTTTTAAAGTACTCTTATTTGAAAATATATCTTCTAACACATTCTAATTACATCAGCATTCATTTTAAGTGTCTGCATTTGCTCAGCCATGTATTCATTTCAAATAACAAAAAAGATGTGTCATTGTTTACATTGTATAAAACTGAATATGCTTGAGGGTATGAGCCTATATGACAAAGATGATAATTGACAGTAAGTAATCGTTTATCAAAGTTTAATAATTCATGAGTTCGAGATTTTTGTTTATTAGAACGAACAGTTCTAGTTTCGTTGCCCAATGAGCTATTACTTTATCATGTTCTGATTTGTCTTCATTCAACAGATCTATTACATGCATGTGAACAACTTTACGATTGCCGCTTGAATATTCTTCTTTGTGCACATATTCATCATATTGACTTCTCAACTGCTGATACGTCTGTTATTTCGAGTGATAGATGACTATCTTATTAATCGTTTCGAATCAGTCTTAACCACGTTGATTATGCACTTTTCTCTATATTTCTAAGACTGAATCTCCTTAATCTTCATACTACAAGGGTCTCTCAAACAGTGTCCCGAATGGACGCATTCACTTAACTCAAAGTATTTTTAACTACTTAACTTCTAAGAAACCTGAGAGAATGGATGAATTGGTCTTATTTATATGGTACTCGGATAGTGTTGTCTAGAAAATATATTGATCTTAAATTCTTTCATATTGGATAGAGATGATCTTTCCTCTAGATCATCATGTTCGCCCATGGTCAATCGAAATCTTACTCATTTATCACTCGACTTGGGTCATATTGGTTTCGTCATTGTTTTAATATTATTTGTACCTGTTCTTCAACATTTTGAGTTTTTCTTCTAAAATGTCTACAATCAACCTTTAACTTTTAAGCTCAAGTTCTTGCAAGTACAAGAATGATCTACACATATTAGATCATTGCGTCTTATCGTTTATGATCGGTTAACGGCTACAATGAGTTTCTACGCTTTTGTAAAATGCTATTCTTTATCGCTCAAACGTTTGTTATTCTACATCACTACACATTAAGGTTTTCTAATGTTGGCACAGCGCTCACTCGATTAACATTTACTTCATTATTTACCGCATTTGAAACAGATCGATTTTTGTATTTATAGTAGTTTGATGAATATTGAAATTGATCATAGTGGAATATTTGACTGTGGATCAAAAAAAAGTCATGTCAATAATCTATGGTTACTGTACATACGCTAAGTTAGATCTAACCCTATTCATACTCATAGAGCAGACATGTCCTTTTCTATGTCATATTCATTTCGAAAAGTACTGTTATTTAAATGATGATCTAATTCAGAACACAAAACTGACATTGCCCACAGGCATTGAACTTTGTTTTAGTGATGTTACAACTTCTATTGATTTTCCTATTCTATATTGTGTTCTTCCTCTGACACATAATCTAAAACATTTGATTGCTCAACAACACAATCTTACCGTCACTGATACCATGAGCAACGATGTCAATGTGTTCGAACATATTATTAACATAACAATAGTTAAATGTAGTTCACAATTGGACAACAATCAGGACACTCGATCGTTTATCCTTCTTTGAATAAATGATGAACATAGGTTATTAACCGATTTTATTAATTAAGCTTTATGAGATGCAACAATGAAAAGAGTTTTATATGTTTATATTTTATTTTAAGTTACACTGGTCGACGAAGTTACAACTTCTGCAACAATTTTTTTTGAAGTTTCTCAGATCAGTTAAGCATCCAATAATTATAAAAATAATTAATGATATTAAAATTAGAGTGTATACTTATAGAAAATCCTTTATCTTAAGAACCAGTATTGTGGTCAGGAATTTTTGAACTATATGCTATTTGCCATCTAAATTATTTTGAACATTGGGCAGTTATGAACAGTTCAAAATCAATTTGACTACTGCTTTTTTTCAAAAACTTCTTGCCTGATAAAGAAGATGATAGTTGATGGGAAAAGATTTGTTACTTTCATATAAGAGGTACCCTATCACTTTTGCTACTCTTATCCATATATAGAGCTTTCGATTTTCATATAATCGGATATTTTACTTCTAAAGAAGCATAAAAAGTAGAGTTGTAACTAGTAACGGCGAGTAGCAAATTCAATCAATTAGGATATTTCCTACTGAATGTCTCAAATTTTTCAGTTCTTTTTTTGTATAAGTTTTTTCACAAAATGAGTAATAAATTTGATGAGCATATGAAAGTAGGCTTTAAAGCATAAAAAATTACTGAAAATTATTGTTGTTTTTGCATTTTGAGGAGTGCTTGTTCTGAAATGCTTATAATTTCGTGAGTATAAGGTGTGAAGCTCTAAAAAAACTTTCCTTCCTACAGTTTTCCACATAGAATCGAATGAATAAAAAAAAGCATCTCACAAAATATCATGTTATGGAATATCCGGCCAATATTAGGTATTCTCACAAATGCTCTCTTAATACTTAAAATAAATATAAGCTGATTTGTTACTAAAAAAAAAAAATAAGGTTAAATTATTATTTTTTTGTCGAGATAAAATAAAAAAATGCATAATAGAGAAAAAGATCTGACGATTTAATAACGGATGCTTTATTGTTTTCTTTTTTCTTTTTGTTTTCTATTCATCCATTATTTCAATATATTCGAGTTCTTCGAGTTGTTGTTGTTGTGGATGTATACCATGAGACATATAAGATATTATTTGTTGAACAAATTCTGGATCATCATCAAACATTGAAGTAATATTTTGTCCACTAGCCATCATTTGTTGCATACGCCTAAGTCGGTCATTCATTAATTGTTGTTCATATTTATTCGGTATTGATAATGTTGATTGATCTTGATCCATAATCATACTTTGTTGTTTCATATATTCCGATGGTCGACTAGTTATTTGTCGTTTTGAATCTTTTAATTGTTGCATACTTGTCGAATTTTTTAATGTTGGTGTTGATGACATTGCTGTTGCAATCATTGATGGCATATTTATTGTTGATACGGAATATTGATTTGGTAAATTATGAATATTTTGATATTGATGATAAAAATCAGGATCATCGAGATATATATTTGAATATGAACGAGCAGCAAATGAAGATGTCATTGATAAAATTGATTGAGATGCAAAATGACTTAAACCATCATTACCAACATAAGTAAAACTATACATAAAAAATAAAAACGGAATATATTATAAAAAGAAATAAAACATACCGTTCGAATGCATCATCTGGAAGGCCAAGACCATTTAAAGATTCAGTACTACCTAAAATAATAAAACATTTCATTTTTTAATATAAAAAAAGTGTTGTTTTTTTTTTCTTCTAACCAGGTGGTGTTACACAAACTGGTTCATTAGTAAATTCGGAATCAAAATAACGTGTATCTGTATCTGAATCGAGTTCTGGTTTAAATAATGGTTCAATCTAAAGAAAAAAAAATTAATAATTTTATTTTAGAATTTTATTTATGAAAACAAACTTTTTTTTCTTCATATAAATGAAAAGGAATATTGGCAAAAAATGGATGTCGTTCGACTTCAATAACATCTTCAATACCAGAACCAATACTAAATTAAATAATAAAAATAAAATTATATAAAATCTATTTATTTTTATTTACCGTTGAGTTGGTTCTTTTCTAAGAAAACGTTTTATTAAATCAAGTGCTACTTGTGATAACGTTGATGGATAAGATGGTTCATGATTAAGAATTCTTTGAAAAAGACCCTCTTGACTTTTACTATCAGCAAATGGTAATCGACCAACAAGACATTCATACATAACAACACCAACTCCCCACCAATCAATTGCATTTGTATATGATGTCATTCGAAGAATCTTAATATTAAAATAATAAGATATTTATGATTAAATTCCATACATCAGAATTATACAGAATGTCTGAAAGATCATTTACCAAAAAAAATGAATATCTCCACTACAACTCGGGCAAACGAGTTGATTTTTTTATCAGTGATAGAGATACGGTCAAGCTTTATATCCATAAAGACCCTTTGTAAAATTTATTGATTTTGTTTTCAATTTGTGAAAAAGTAAAACTTTTTTTGTTAAAACCAATATTAGTATTTTACAAAGGATCTCTCTAGTCGTGTCTTTATGGATATAAACTTTGAACATTCCTCTATCATTCATAAAAAAAATCTAGCTCATTTGCTCAAGCCGCACGGGAAATATTTAATTTTTTTTGATAAGTGATTTTCCAGATATCTTGTATTTTAAATAGAATTCATATTTTTTTCTGCATAGTCTAACATTTCATCTTCAACTAAAGCACTTGTTCAACATTCAAAATATCTATTTAGATAGATTGCAGGAAAACGTACATCATTTTTTAACCATAATATCTACAGAGATCAGCTTTGTCTCACTTTGTAGAGAAGCCTTCAGGAACTATTATCTACATTATTCGTTTCTATAAGACTTTTATAGATAAGTCATTTCAAAACTATCTCGATCATTTTTTTTTTTGGACAGACAACCATAATAAAACTGATATCTTTAATTGTCTAAATAAAAATCTTATTTTTCATCGTACCTCTGGTGCAATATATTGAGGTGTACCACAAAATGTAACTGTTGTTTCTCCAGATGGTACATTAGTTTTACATAAACCAAAATCAACTAATTTAATATGACCAAAACGATCAAGTAAAATATTTTCCAACTAAGATTAAAAAAGAAAAGTTTAGAATCAAAATAAATAAATTTTTTTTTCTTCTTTACTTTAATATCACGATAGATAATTTTTCTTAAATGAAGATATCCAATAACACAGGATATTTCAGCTATATAAAATCTTGTACGTTCTTCTGAAAAACGTTTTTCACGATTTAAATGAAAAAATAATTCACCACCATTAACACATTCCATAACAAGACAAAGACGATCACTGGTTGTAAATGCACAAATTAAATTCTATTAAATTAAATTTAATAAAGAAAAAAAATTTTATTTAATAAAATTTACCGTTATAAATGGATGACGAATACGTCGAAGAATTTTATTTTCATCCATTGTATGTATAATTTCATTCTAAATCAAAAAAAGAAAAGTCAAAAAAAATAATCAAAAAGTTTATTTTCATACATTTGTTATAACAAGACTTTTTCGTAACATTTTCATAGCAAATATACGTTGTGTTGTTCTTTCTCGACATAAAACAACTTTACCAAATGTACCACGACCAAGAATTTTTAAATATTCAAAATCATTTATTTGCTATTTTGTTAAAATAACAAAAAGAAAACAGAAGATAATTTGTAAATAAATGAATATTTTTCATACCGGTCTTCGTGTAAATACTTCGTTCATTACTGGATATTCTTTTTCTGTATTATCATTATCATCATTTGTAATCATATTTACATTATTATTTGATATTTGTTCTTGTAAATGTGGTGTTGTTTGTCGATTAATTAATTCAATAGCTTCTATCCATTCATCACTAATAAAGAAAATAATAAAATTTATTTTTCAAAAAAAAAATTTTCTTTCATTTTTTTAAATACCGATCTTGTTGACTACTAGCAGCAAATAATCTTTCAATTTTAACTTGATTAAATTGTATAACAAATGCATGTTGTCTTATTTTATCTTGACACACAACACTACAATCAATAACTTGAAATTTATTAAGTGGTTCTTCTTGTTGTGTATCATTTATAATTGGAGATTTACGATAACCATATAAGTGACCATCATAACGAAGAATAAAATAACGTGGACGCCAAGTTTTTATATGTTCACCTAGGAAAAGAAATATATTATAATAGATTACTTTTATCAATATATATATATATTCTTATTAATTGAAATTCTAGAACATACCTCTTTTATAAAGCCAACCACATTTATAAGCTGAAGTGCTATTTAATGATTCTGTTTGACTACGTGGTTGACTGGAAGTATTTGTAAGAGGTTGCATATTATATTGTTTTATATTTATTCCGTATTCAATATCATCTCATTTTTATACATCGTCTTATTTATCTAGAAAAGAAAAGGTTATTATATTTTGCGTAGGATTACTATATAATAAATATTTCGATTCAATGATACCTTTTAAAACCAGTGAGCCGAAACAATAATAAGAACGAAAAACGCTTTTAGAAAAGAAAAGTCATGAGTGTGTATTATTTAACAAGTAGTCCTCGTTAAGGGACATGTCCAATCCTTTCTCATAAAAGTACTATTTTTGAATTCTGAGCAAATTATTTATTTGTACATTTTTAAAAAGTAAAGTAGTAAAATAAGAAAAAAAAAAGGTAAAACTACCAACAAATTCAAATAAATCATGATAAATTACCTTCGATCAAATTATGGGCCTTTTTCTCGCTTGTTTTTTTCCGATTAATCAGCGACGTGTACACCTACAAACAAGTACTTTGGTAATTTACCTTTACTGAACTCTTCTCTATTTAAAAAAGAAGATAAAATTATTTTGAAAGTATTTATAATATGCAATATTGTTTTCTAATAATAACATATAATACCAGATGATTTTTTTTTTCTTTCAAAAAATATTCTATTTAATGTCCTTGGTAAGAACATTCCGTCTCAAAGTATATTTATTTCTTTGCTACGAATTAAAATAGATTTTATTATTAGATCAATAATTGTATCGATTATTTTATGTCTTTATAGAATGAAAAATAAAATTCATAATGACATGTCTAGTTGACCGTTATGATGCTTATTAATGTGCTGTTTAATAAATGTCAAAAAAACCTTTTCTTTTTGTTATTTTAAAATAAAAAACAATCAATATATAAATAATGAGTAAGGATGAATATTTCTTTTCGTCATTATAAAAAAATAATATGTCAACTAAAGTTTTATATATTACAAAAATTAAAAACATCTTATTAGTAAAAATAATCCCATTGTTACTATAAAAAAGTTTAAAGAGTATTCGACTGTTTACATATATATATCCACTATTCCTGTTATGTTTCTTATAAATTATATACCTTTTAGAAATAGACACTTAAAAATTGTTGAGTATTAAAAGTGGTTCTTTTTTTCCTTTATTAATCATCATTTTCAATTATAATTAAAGAGATTCGAATATAAGTAAAGGTTTCTATGATGTTCTTCATGTGTGTCTATTCAATTAAGCTTAAATCTTTTCTTAATTGAGTAAATTAAGAAAAATAATGAAAGATAAAATCATACTTTTAATTATTCTATAAACTTAATATGTCTGAGAACGGGAATAATAAACTTTAAGCCCTCAAAACACAATTAAGAAACATTGCCTTTCTACCTGTAGAATTATTGTTTGCTCTTCTCAAGCGTTTACTAATGGAATATTTGAATAATGTGTAGCAAGCGAGATATAAGGTAAGTGAATTACTTAAATTAATGTGAAATGACAACATCATATATTTCCTGATTAAGCAAGGTAGATATGAGAAAAATAATAAATGACAAGATATAAAATTTGTTTATGCCTTACAGTCAAATAAATTTAATATTCATTTATAAAATTTTTCATTAAAAAGAAGAAAAAAAATGTTTAATCCTATTTAAATCGAGTACAAAGTAAAAATAATTCAATTATAAATTACTAAATCTTAACTTACACAACTAAATTTTATAAAAGATAATTTTTAATTACTAATCAAAAAAATGTATTACATCATTCTTTTTATTTGTCAGTCGTAACTAAATATATGAGATTAATTTTCTTATAAAAATTTAGAAATTAATCGATATAAATAGGCGAAACTTTCATTGATTTCACAATTGACTAAAATTCGGAATTTTTGAAAATCTCTCATCTGTCCTAAATGGAACAAGTTAAAAATTTCAGTCTTACATAAATTGAAAAAACAGATTTTGTCATAAAATGATAATATTACAAGTGAAAATTAAATAGAATATAACTTTAATATCTCGTTTTCAAATTGTTCATTAAGAAATTCATCTGATTGGAGATTCGGTTAAACCAACGAAAATTAACTTACCTATATATTCGTTTCAATCCTACATTATTTAGTGAAAACCGCAAGATATTTTGACTTCTGATACTAATATTACTTATCCGTTTGAGATTCTAATATACATCTTGTTGAATATCAATCATAGTTTTTTTAATATTCCAACTAATAATCGATATTTTAAAATACAATTCTCTATTTGACCATGAATAAATATTGTCCAGCAGTTTCAATTGCCTTTGTCAATGTTCAAATTTGATTATAAATACATTTACATAAGATAAAATTTCCTATTCGATTGGAAATAATTTTATAACTTTAATAATCATTGTTTCTTACTAAAAAGGAATATATATCTATAATAAATATAGAAGAAACATTTATATTATACTTGTCAAGTTAAAACACATATGTCTGAGTATAACTAGAGAACTGTTTTGTCGTCTACTAAGAGAAATAATTTCAGAGCATAAAAGAGTACGTTGTGGTTGTTGTTGTTTTTTTGTCTATTATTGAGTGTTATTTTTATACTTATAAATGCTTGAAGAAAAAGTGTATTGAGTACACCTATGTTATTTAATTCTTTCTAAAGTAATATATTAAACAGAAAAGAACAACAAACTTTTAAAAAATTATTCTTTTTATTATAATAAATAAGAAAACAAATCTATAGTTCAGATTATAAAAAGAAATTTTATATTTTAATTATTAATATATATATTTTATTTTATTTTTGCATATATATATATATATAGATATAAATGTATATTTTATAAAACTAAACAAGATAAACATATATTATTAATTTTATTCTACCTTTTTCTCATATCGTTGAATAATATAAAGCAAAGACACATACAAACACAATGACTAATTAAATATTATCCACACACAAAAAAAAAAATTTGTTTATTTATAGATATGTCTCTTCAGCATTAGTTCGAGATACATCAGTTCCCACAAAACGAACTGTAGTAGCTGTATCTTTTTTTTCTCCATGTCTCATACTTGATGTACGTGATCGAGGTAAATCATTATTAGTATGTATTATTGTTTGAACATTTTGTATATTTGGTGATGAAGCACGTTGTTGTTGATTAATTGTATTAAAATATGTTTGTGTTGATGTTAATGACATTGGTTTACACTGACGTATTGATGATGGTGATGAATTTGATATTGCTGGACCAATTGATGACGATATATTTGTTTCTGTTTGATCAATCATTGGTGTTGTTACATCTTG
>JAJEKB010020602.1:32542-76315 GCA_022393335.1 Macrotrachela quadricornifera | reverse complement strand
GTTTCTGTTTGATCAATCATTGGTGTTGTTACATCTTGATTATCATCTGATATATTTGTTTCATTTTGTTGTTCAATTGATAATGATGTATGTGTACTAGTTGATCGTATAAATTCAGTTGTTGGTGAACTTTCATCAAGTACATCAATTATTGATTTATTTCGATGACTGGTTGGTGGTGTTAATGATGTTGGTGTTGCATTACTTGGTACAGGTACAAAATTTAAATGCTCTATTGTATCATTTGGTAAATCATTCTCAATAATAGCTAAATAATGAATGAATGAAATAAAAATAAAAAATAATAAGCAAAATAAAAACATGCAGGCAAATATATCTTTTTCTATCTATTGATTTTTATTTTTATTTCTATTTTTTTTTTATAAACATAAAAGTTTCGATTTGTCTAAATATTTTATATATAAAATATTTAAAAATTATTTAAATAGTTACGAAAAATTACCTGTTTCATTTGGATGATGATGTTTCTGTGAACGATGTCGATTTTTCATTGAACGTGTTGTTGTTGCTGTTCGTTTTTGTTTTACCATATCAATTGTCGGTGGTATTTCTATTTCAATACCAATTGTATCTTGTTGTTCAGGACGTTGACTTTCAAATTCATGTAAATAACCCATTGATTCTGTCATCTTACAAAAATAACATAAATAAATGCATAAATATATAATGAATACTCACTAATATGACATCAGCATACATTTCATACTCAGCACGTTTTTTTAATAAACGCATACATTCAGATGCTTCTTTATCAGTTGAATTAGCTCTTAAAAAAAGAAAAAAGGAAAGAAAGACGTTTTTTTATTATAAATTAAACAATAATTTTCTGTTAATGATTACTTAAAATAGAGTAATGTTCCTAAAATTTCTGACATTATACGACTTGATACATGTATACGACGACCAGTTGGTGGTAAAATAGAATTTAGTTTTTTTATTGAAATATTTTCATCAAATGAAAATCCTTGACTAAGTAATCTAGAAATAAATATAATAGTAAAAATAAATTTATTTTTGATTTTAATAATACTACTTTTTTGACATTTCAAAATAAGATTGACGAGAATATATATCCATATTGGATACATAAGTACCATATTGAATAAGAAGAAACCAAAGAATTTGTTCTCTAAATAAACAATTTTCTTTTTTTTGAAATTGAAATTTAAAATTAAATTGTCAGTTAAAACAAAAGTTAGTTTAGTTTATTTGGGTAATCACACAAACACATAGATAATCTACAAACAGATAATAGAGATTTCTTGATTCTGTTTTCGATTTCACCTCACCACTAAATAATAAGAATTAAAAAAAAAACACTTGTCCAAATAAATATCATTTAATTTATATCTTTTTCCCCGTTTTTTTTTGTGAATATATATATTTAACAAACCCCTTATAATAAACCATTAGTTTTCGAATACTGAAAAATATTAGACAACGAACTAAAATTGAATATTTAATTAAATATACCTTGTTGTTGCATTAACTGAATCAAATGGAGAAAAAGATTGTAAACGAACAACATCACATTTTTTTTCATGTTTTGATATTGCATGTTGAGTAAGTGGTGTAGGTGCATAATGATCCTAAATTAAATAAAACTTTCATTGAACTATTTTAATTGATATTTATTATTGAATTGATTTTTTTTTCTTCTTCTATTTTATTCATTTCAAGTTATTCAATATATTTATATTCTTCTTCTTTGTTGATTTTTTTTTCTTTTTTATTATTTATATCAATCTTTATTTGTCTTTTGTTTTTTTATTAAATTATTTTTAATATTTTATTATAAACTATTTGATTAACACACATTTAGTTAAAGAAAATTTTTATTTTTACTATTGAATTTTCATTTACTAATTAATTAGTTATATGAAAAAAAACAAATAATCATACAAAGTTTTATAGTGAATATTGAATTTATATTTGCTGAAATTAGATTATTTTGTCCAAATTTAGTTTAATCATCTTTGCCACAATCAACCAAAAGACTTACAGGATTTGGTGTATGATAAATTGATGGTAATGTTAAATTTGGTATACCTATAAAAATATTATTTTTTTTTTATTTTATTTTTTCTATTTTAATAAACTTACGAAATTCATAAATTTTTTCATTATGTCCATTATCGAGAATACTCTAGAAATAAATATTAATATTTTTAAATATTAATATTTAAATATTCGATTAATAAAATCGTCGATAATAACATATGTTGGCTATTCAGTAGTAGAGCTACTGATACAGATTTGTTTTAGACAACTGTTATCAATAGCTAACTACCGCTTAGACAATGTTTCATTTGATATTAGATAAATGTATGATGTAGAAACTTACTAGATTGTAGAGACCAACAAGGAAAGTATCAATTGTTGAACAAACATCCTACAAGTAAAGAGTGAAATACATCGAATGATGAAGAAAAGAATAATGAAGCGACGTGCTCATTCTATCTCTCTCTCTCCTTCTCCCTCTCTCTTTTTTTTTTAATAACGATAATCAAGCGGTAAGAGAGAGGGAGAGAGAGAGAAATAAAAAGAGAGAAAGATAGAGAAAAGAAAGCCGCTCATCTCTTCTATTGGAGTCTGATTATTCACGCTACGATGCTGTCAAAAAAGAAGAGGGACAATGATGATGATGATGATGATGAATATGATGCTGCTGTCGACTGCAGGCAAAATCGTATTATGAGTTTAGTTCATATGTATGTGTTAATAATGATGATGAAAAGTGAAATTAGCTTTGTTTGACATGTTTCAAATTTGACTAACTGTGCTGCTATCTGTCTCACCTTTTTTTTCATTTCCGTATTTTACCTTATTGTTCTCTTTATTAAAAAAAAAACCTTTTTAACATATTATCATCGCACAATGAATCTTCGTGTTCTTCTTGTCATATTTTACTTCATTTATTACTATTATCACAGACTATGTCAAGATATTTTAATTAGATTTAAAAATCGGAAGCTCAGTGAAAGATTCACGCTTCATCACCAAGTTTACTTTACATATAATGAGAAAATAAAGAAGGAAAAGAAATCGTCTTTAAGACTTTGTCTGCCTACTTAAAAGATTTATGTCATGCACTTGCACACGGTCTTTATCTATCTCATACACATTTTTTTCCTTCTTCTTTTCATTCTCAATTTAAGTAAAAGGCTTCCTGCGTTTTTTTTCCTTCTATACATTGATGAGAGGGATGTATATATGTTACCCGGTCATTAGACACATAGACAATCATAATGAGCGAGTATCACAGCATTCTATATCATTTTACCTTAGTTGTAACATCAACTGACTCCGGATGATGATAAAGAACATTATAATAGACTATGACGAATGACGGAAGAAATTGAAGTACGAATGGTCGATGTTGCACATCACGATAAAGTGTGAATAGATGATCACAAAGCGTTGATGCATACTATAGAGACACAACATTATTATATCACATATGTACATATATATTCATTGATACATACTTCCGATGATTCTGTAGTAATGGCCAAATGAATTTCAGCATTAAGCTTTGGATTATAGTTTGTTGTTGATAATGCTTTCTCATCCTATCCAAGCAAAAAAAAAAGAAGAAAAAAAGAATAAGACTCATATCTTTTCCTGGTTTTTTCTTCTTTTTTGACTTCCGATGCATTCTCTTTATGCAAATAAGGACACATATACACCTAAATGATGAGAGAAAAAAAAGAAGAAAGAAGATAAAAGCTAGTCGTGCGAACAGATTTCTTATTTTCACTTTTCTATTCTTTATGTTAGCATCACCTGTCAGAAACAGTGTGTGCGCGCAAGCATAATCTTTGCCACCTTGCTCAACACGTCTTTCTCGTTTAAAATTTAATCTTTTGACTGTCAAGAGATAATCTTTTTTTTCTTTAATATATAACATTCTCAATCTCTTTTTCACTTTTTTTTTTTCTTACATATAATGTATGAATTATATTACTTCAGATATGAATGAATTAATGAATAAATAAATAAATGAAAGCAAGCGAAAGAATGATGAAGAACGTGTGCGGCTCTTTCATAATTAATTCAAATTGTCAGTGTGAAGATATAAACTGAGATGTGCAATAGAGCAAAGAATAGAATTATTAAATTGTTATGTCAGAAATGTATGTCTTGTCATCTATTGTAAATCCTTCTATTCTTAAAAAATTTAAAGAAAATTTTTGCTTAAAGGAAAATAAGAAAAAACGCATAAAACTAGAAAGAAGATTTTCATTTTGAACAAAAGATAGAAGAAAAATAAGGAAAAAGAGGAGGTATAGAAGTAAAAGGAGAAAAAGATCAACTCTCGTCTTCGTCTTTTTTTAGAACTCGTTTCTTCATAATTAATCTACAAAGATGCACATCACTACAGAAAAGTGAGCAGAGAAGAAAAAAAAAGGATGTTCTACTCTTGCGTTTCTTTGGTGATGTTGCCAGAAGCATAAAATCCAGTGAGATTATAAATCACACACAGACACATATACGGGTATATATATACACACAACTTTTGATTACTAACACGCAATTCTATTCGTGAATAACAGGCAAAAGAGTAGAACATTACAATAAAGAAATATTATCCTCATTAACACCTTATTTATCCTATATAAGATAACGAAAAATGAATCTTAACATGTTAAATGATTGTCTAAGATATAATATACTTGCACACATATTCACAAAGTTACATATATATATATATACCTTAAATGAAATAAGCCAATTATCAATTTCTATTAAATCACTTGAGAAAGATTCTTTTGAATAAAGACTATCACTCGTTTGACTTGGTGTAGTCATAATATTAATCTAATAGAGACAAAAATTCCAATATATAAATTAAATATTATCTTTAAAATAATTTATTCATTCATACTTTTTAATTAGATCTTGTTCAATATAAAATAATACAAAATAATTTGAAATTCTCATTCAAAATTTGAGATTCTTTATCTATCTAAAATAAAGTATTTTATAACATAATATAAAATTTATCAATAAAATCAAATAATATATTTGTTTTTCTCTTCTAATATTTGAAAATTCTACTTTTCTTTTTTTCCCTATCGATATGATCATTCAACAAGTTAATAAGAGATGTTTGTTTTTAGAATAAAATACATAATTATATTGTAAAGAACTAAAAATAGAAGACTTCGATTGTGGTTCGGCAAGTTGATTTGTAAAAGAACAAGGAAAATGAAGGGGTTGACAATAATTTATGATTGGTTTATTAACTCACGAAAGATTTATTCTTAGTAAAACTCTTCAATGAGTATTAACAAAATATCCCAAAAGAGGTCGCAAGTATAAAATATTATATTAATTCAATTTCATAAATATAGAAAGTTTTTTTTTGAGGGAAATATAATGAACAATTTTCATGTTTAAGATCATCATAAAGATCTTTAAAATCCTATTAATATATAGGATTATTAAAAGAGTTTTTTTTCTCTTAAATTCGATTTATATGAATAACATATTAAAATTCTTTGCAACTAAATCTTATTTTAATTTTTAGCTTGAGGTTATAAAACAAATAATATTTTTTCATACTTATCGAATAAACAATATAAAAACATATTAAACTATTTTTCATTTCTTATATACACAATACAAA
The DNA here is from genome assembly GCA_022393335.1 of Macrotrachela quadricornifera. Taxonomy (NCBI): domain Eukaryota; kingdom Metazoa; phylum Rotifera; class Eurotatoria; order Philodinida; family Philodinidae; genus Macrotrachela; species Macrotrachela quadricornifera. Next base: position 70,662 of record JAJEKB010020602.1, on the reverse strand, counting down.
AACATCATAATCAAAAAATTTATTAAATATAATTTTATGCGCAATTCAAATTATAGATACGTACAGAGAGGGAGATTTGGTAGCTTAGTTAATATTTTTATTTTACTTTTAATGTAGAATGAAGACTTATATGAATAATCATATTTACATAAAAAAATCGATTTGCTCATTATTGACTAAAGAAAAATCATGTCATTTCTTAGTTGATAAATGTCTATAATAGTGAAATAATATTTTTTTCTTTCTAAATATGGTTTATTTGATAATATGAATTAGAATATCATATGTTTTTTTTTAATATTTATTTATCAATTAAAAAATATCAGATAAATATATTCTAGAACATCTGAAAATAATTTTATTAAATTGACTGGAATTTTTTATTTTTTATTTATATAATAAGAAAAATAAAACCTATCATCTTGTCTATATTCTAAAAGACATTTAATAATTTTAAATAATAAAAACATAATTGATAAATTTGAACAAAACAAAACAAAAACGAAAGAAGATCTTTTAAGATTTTTGTTATATCACAAAAAACGAACAGTTTTAGTTTTTCTTGTACTCGAATATTTGTTATTTTCTTTTTTGATTATCGATACATACTCTTTGTTTTGTTTTACTCTGTAACAACATTCGAAAGAGAAAAAAAATTAATAAGCCAAAAAACAAAAAAGAAAAACGATTATCGTTCACCGGGATTGCGATGAAACACACAAACATCGCATCACACATTCAGCATATTCAAAGAAATTCGAATATGAAAAAAAAACATTCCAGCACAAAGAAAAAAAAAGTAAAAAGAAACAAAAAAATGAATAGATTAAATACAGAAAAAAGAAAGAAAAAGAACAATACATTCGACAATAAAAATCACAGAAAGCTTCCGTATTTGTTATATTTTTTTTGTTAAGTGACTGCACTCATCATGTTTAACTAAAAATAGATGAGTGCATCTAGTGAAACGTAATAAAAGGCACTTATTCCTTGTTTTAAAGACACGAATTACGTTTTGATGATGTACTATTATCACCACCTGTTAAATTTCCATTTGATGTTTCAATTCCATTATTTTCTCGAGTTAAATTATTCGTATCTGTAAGTTTTTTATCGTTTATATTTTTTTTTGAACGAGTTTTTATTTTTCGAGTTTTTCCTTTTTGCTTTTTCGAACCTGTCCTTTGATGTTCTCCACTTGGTGTTGCTGGTGGAAATGGTATAGAACTACTTGTACTTGTACGACGTTGTCGACAACAAACAATATATTTACTAAGAGTTTTTTGAAAAGCAGTACGAAAATCTTTATTATGAAACGCATATAAAAATCTAAATATATAATATTTAATAAATATATTGTTTATTTATTTTAACTTACGGATTAATCATTGAATTAAAATAACCAACCCAAAAAACAATATCTTCTATAATTGGCATATATTTCCAATTACAACGATTCGGTTCGCATGCCGAATATCGAACAAAAAATGGAAGCCAACATAGTAAAAAGGCAACCATAATGGCACCTAAAGTTTTAACAGCACGACGTTCTCGTCTTAAATGTTTCATTTGACTATTGCGTGGATCTAGAAAACTTCCAGGTAAATCAACAGATGCTTGTCGTTCCATTTGTGTATCAATACTATCATGTTTTCCTGGACGACGATGATTATTATAATATCCATTAGCTGTTGTTGTTGTTGTTGTTGTTGCTAATTGATGAGAACGTTGAGATTGTTGTGTCATTGGTGCTGTTTCACCAAGTGTTGGATCATCACTAGATCGTCGACGAATAAAATATTGATTTGGTTGTGAAAAACGACGACGTTGAGCAAGACTATCCATCATTCTATATGCTTCACTTTCTTTCTTATCAGCTATTCTTATTAACATAACATATATAACAATCATAATAGCACCTGGAACCCAAAATGAAAATGAAGATGATACAATAGCAAATGCTTGATTAACAGCAAATATACAACGACCACGAACACGATTTAAACAATTTATTTTTTCTCGTTGTTCACGTGTTGTATATATACCAGTAAATATTGGTATAAATGAAAGTAAAGCTGATCCAAACCAACAACCAAATATCATACCATAACGACGTCGTTCTGATGATGTACGTTCATGTTCAAATGGACGTACTATAGATAAATAACGATCTAATGCTATACAAGCTAAATGCATAATTGATGCTGTTGAAAAAAGAACATCACATGAAAACCATAGACGACACATAAACTAAAGATTAAATTAAAATTTCAAAACAATTATTTTTTAGTTTAATTTTCTAGATTAAAATTTCTTTTCTTTTCTTTTCTTTTTCATTACATAATAATTCATAAATATAATTAGATATATGAGCAAAATATTTTTAACTCTTTATTTAAATATGAAAAACATACGGTGAATATAGTAAGAAATAAAAATTCATTTCATTAGAGGCTTTTTTTCAAAATTACAGTTATGACTGTAATGTTTACACGCTCTATTTAGGCTTCAAATTGCTACTATAGGCTTCATACAAATGGAGAAAAAATTGACTTTAGAAATATTTTATTAATCCAACTTCTTTTATATTTCTAATGATGTTATGAAAGAAATAATTTTTTTTTTACTTCATAGCAAAAGTTTCAATTGTATGTCGATAAGAGAGTTAAGTAACTAGAAATAAAATGAGCCTTTAGGTTTCATAGAAAAGAAAAAGAGAGTGAGAGAGAGAGAAAAACTTATTATTGACTATTTCTTCATAAGACGATTCAAAGGGAACCAGCACTTGGCTTGATTCATTCATGCACATTCATATATACATAGTAAATAAAACGACAAATATTTCGATTCTATAACTAATTTAGCTTGAGGTCTTCGCTTTTATATTTCAAAAAAAAAAAACAAACTCAATTCCAGGTAATCGATATTATACACGAACCAACAAACAATAATATCATTTAATTCACTTACCGCTCCAAGAACCCATCTTCCTTGAAGTAATTGTAGCCCGTAGAATGTCATTGCCAATGTGCTAACGCCAACATCAGCAACAGCAAGTGAGGCAAGAAAAACATTGCCTGTAATACGTAATGAATGATAATGTTTAATAACATATATGACAAGAATATTTCCTGATATAGCACAGAATGTAATTGGAACAATAAGTGCACCAGCAAATATTCGATAAGGCACCGAAAAATAAGGCAATGTTGTATTGATTACTTCAGCTGTACAATCAAGTGATATTGTTGTTGTTTCATTATCCTCGAATTCTAATGTTAATGCATTGTTCAATGATGATCGGATAATTTTGACATTAGGAGGAGATGCATGAACGGCAAGCACCAATTTATATTGAACAATAACAAAAACAATTAGAAAACAGACAGATTTAAACAATCGACTGATGTCAATACGAACACCGAAAAGACAAACAATCATGTGAAATTAAAAACAAAAAAAAGAAGAAAGCCACAAACGACAATGAACAGAATTATCGCGACACAGATAAGGTCGCAGTCGTTAAATCAAATTTTGTTGTCTAAAACAAGAACAAAAAAAGAAAGAAAATATCATTTAAAAAAAAAAAACAAGTTTACTAAATGATATATAAGCTCGAGATAATCTTCATGTGCATAGAATGATTAAAGAAGATGAAAAAAAGAAGAAAAAGAAAAAAAAAACAAAGATAAATATCAATCGAATTTTATCATTTATTCTCATCCGGTTAAGAAATAATGATGATAAACATAATATATAAACTATCAAATGAAATGCAAACGAAATGTAGTCTGAGCGTGTCTTAATTCTATTTTTTCTTTAACGGAAAAAGACGAATTATATTTACTTGATTGAATAGATTAAGTTATTTTTCTTTTTTTTATTAAACTGACTGACATAAAAAGTCACGTTAGTAATTATAGCTCATATTTGTTGAAATACACGCTATCCAAAACAAACATTAAAAAAACAAGGAGGAAGAAAAGAAGAAGAAGAAGAAAAAAAAAGTTTTTTTTAAATTGAGCTAGTAAACGAATCAATAAAACAGACCTAATAATTGTTCGTACATATGCATCATCGTACAAATAATATGTCATATTGATCGTAATTTTTTCTTTGTCGAAAGTTTTTTTTTCTTCTTCTTGTCCTTTTTTGCTTCTCTTCTGAGCAACCACACATACAAAATCTCATTGCCACATCATGTCACTATCGACATCAATTTGCTTTAAAAACAAATACTCTTCTATCCATCATACACGAAATGCAAGTTTTTTTTTCTTTGTTGATGTACATTCTTCATTCATCTATAAACATATGTATATGCACACCGTTAGAGTGACGACAAAACATTGATTTGTTCTCTTATATACAATTGTCTATCAATAATGACAATAACTCAAATGCAGTTATTTCATGTACTAATATCACTCTCATCACTGTTATTTTGTATGTTAAGCAAAGATGACATAGCTAGACAAGCGAATAGGATATCCACTTGAAAATTCATGCAGATGATGACATTACAAAAGAGAAAAAAAGAAAAAAAGTTTTAACAATATCCACCGACGCATGCATGTTAATATAATATTCTCTATTTCTAATAAAAAAAAATTGCTTAATATTATATTGTTGCTAGTTATGATTAATTAAAACTAATCAATTAATTCAAATAACATTATCAATGATAAGTATAATCAATCACACATACTCACACATCCATATAAGGTAGAGTACCTTAAAGAAGACTGTTATAGTTTTCTTTGATATAGTCATTACTAATTAGAAAGAAAAGATGAAGAGAACGAACAACAGTATGAAATTTAACGCGTTACGTGACTGTTCTTCTGTTTCTCTTTTTTTTGGAAAGGAAAAAGAATGATAATACGTAAAAACAAAAAAAAAAAGAATAAAATTAAATGTAACTTCATTGTCATCATTAACATAAACATAATTATTATTATAAATATCTCGTTTGAAAAACCTAGTAATTTATCATCTAACTTACTTTATAAGACGTCAAATAAAAGTATCAAGCCATTTGTCTTTTGAGAATATTTCAACAATCGACAAGGGTGACACATCGTCGAAAGCGACATTACATACATCAGACAACATAAAATGGTTAGTTACGAAAACAAACAGACGCCTTTTTTAAAAATCGAAAAGAAGAAGCAAAAGAGGGTAACGAGAGAGAGAGAGGAAGGTAAGGTAGAAGACTAATAATAGACGAGAACTGGCAGGGTAACCAGAAAAAAAGAATAAAAATGGAGCGGATTAGTTCTCTTCTCTCTTTCTCCTTCCCAATCACACGAGTCTTGCGCGTCGTTGCGCTTTTCCTTTTGCATACGTCATTAACAGCAAAAACTATAGCAGTAGTAGCAAAAGCGAACGATAACCATCGATTGTATAATTCTTCCAATCGCTCGATTAACGTCAGTTTATGGTTAAGCGCGACAAATCATCCAAATATGTAGATGATATTACTTCTCGATGACTAATATAGATAGAAAATCTTCACATCTGTAGACAATCGAATATAATATTGAAGCCGTACATCAAATAGAATTGATATGAGTCGTAGTTAAGTCAATAAACAATTTACTCGAGAAAGTCATAGTATAAAAAAAAGAAAAAAAAAACAGGAACAAATCTTTTTTTTATCTAAATTTGTTTAATAATTTTCAAAATCATCATAGTTTAAAAATAAATTTCTTTTGTAAGAGTAAAACATCTTCAACATTGATTCATTGATAATATCGAATATATATTTTGTTCTTTTATCGAACAAATTTCTATATTTGATTCTGACTTTTTTTTTAAACTGACTAATCTTAATAAAACAAAATATTAATAAAAGATCTTTCAAAATAATCGAAAGTATGTCTCAAGAAAGAAAAAATAACAAGAAATGATAAGAACATCTACCATCATCAATTGTCACAAAAGAGCCGTATATAATCGTTTGTTTTTACAAATTTTTTTTTCGATGCTTATTATAAATATAAATACATCATAAGCATATTTGCTGTTGTTGACGAGTTGCCGATCGCACTTACTATAGGCGCACATAAAAATGTTCCTCATGTTTTTCTTTCTATTTATATAAATAGAAAAAAGTTTTTTTTTACTTTTATCAAGAGAAAAATAAATATATTTTGTTTCTTGATTTATTATAAAATATCTTGTACTTTTTTTCCTTTTATTTCTAATATAAATATGAAGTTCAACTCGTACGTTAAATAAAAAAAAGAATAGAAAAATGAGAAAAGGTTTGTTATTTCGATCATATTATCAATATTGCAAGACAGATAAAACGTAAAATATATATTCATTTTTATGATAAAGATATTAATGATGAAATTTAATACAAATTGATCGTTTTTCTACTTAAAAAAGAAAGATATGAAACAACATATGAAGGATTTATGTTAATAGGTATGGAATATTACACTTATCCTATCTAAAAAAATATAAAGATTATGATTTCGATAAGATTTCCTATTTTTAAATAAGTTAATATGAATGTCACTGGTTTGACTAGTACTTCTCTAATGATAGACTTTTTTTTGTATGTAATGTAAAATTATACATATCAATTAAAATATATTAAATAATCCATTAAATAAATGATAAAGAATTTTATGATATAAAATGATGAAAATATTCTTAATCTTCAAAGCACTGATTCATCTTAATACTCATTTTAATTATTAAATAAATCATCTACCGATATATGTTAGATGTTTAATAATGTATAAGTCACGAGAATTAATCGTTTACGCAAACGCTTTTTGATAGATGAACAAAGCAAACATGCGCATACAAAAAAAAACCTAATGATCAATCTCATTATATACTTAACTATTTCTCACGCACTCAGGTTTTTTTTAGTATAGGAATAAAGATAATAAGGAAAACAACTTTTTTCTTTTTTTATTCTTTTTATATAGGACAGTTGTTCGTTTTCTCTAGCCTTTTTGATGATACTTTTGACATAGATTCCTAATAAGGATAGTAATAATAAGACAATTGATGACAATAAACATAATATATCTACACAACTGTTGATTTCTATATTTGTCTCATAAAAGAACAAATTGAAAGACAAAGACGTTTTATATTGATGATTAACCTTTTTAATAGAATAGTGACAAATCAGACTGATCTAGTTATTTACATATTCTGTTAGATATCGAGAAAACAAAATATGAGACACGTGGATCATATATACGACTGTTATTCAGAGAACGAGACAATCGGGAGTAAGATCAACTTATTTTACATTCATTATAAATGCCTACGAATTACATTGGGAATGAAATATCAGTATCCCATTTGTTCTCACTTCTATTTTTAATGCTATATTGTACACACGATGTTACATCTTCGATAAGCTAATCAATCCTCACCTTTGACATCAGTCTAAATAAGTTCTTTCAAATATATATGTCATCATCAATCTTAAATTGATCATTCATCTTTATAGAAATTTTATCTTTGTAACAATTTGATGAGATAAAGAAATGAAGAGGTAGGAAAAAATACATCTGGTAATTTATATCATGATATCTTCCTAATTTATAGGTTCAAATATATATTTACATGCGCATCTATACATGAATATATCTTACCATCAAAACCATATTGGTGACAAAGATAGTGATGGCATTGAAACATCATCTATAAATAAAGAGGGAGAAAAAAAACATCAAACGATGAGAACGAGATATCGATAGGGTAAACATTGTTTTCTTTCTTTTTTCTTTTCTTTTTTTTTTTTCTTTTTCTTATACGCACATATCTACAACCTAGCACTATGGTCTTCTCTGATCAATCCCTTGAGAACAACAGAAAACGTCTCATGTAAAGATCTCTTCATCTATATAACTCCATAGAATAAATCCACTTGCTTGTTATTGGCTGTGCATATATGTATATAATCACATATAAAACCAAGAAAAAAAAAACTCGACTTCTATAATGAAAATAGAACTTTGCTGAAGGTGGATAATAAACCGACCGACAAACATAAATAGAATGAAAACACAGGCAAAAGCAGTTAAACTAAGCAAGCTTCTCGGGCAATGCACAGGTTTTTAATCGGAAAAAGGAAATCGACGGGCGGACGCTTGCACACACGCCTCTGCATCAAGTAAAGGGAGGAGGGAAACAAACGGCGAAAAGCGAATGTTGATTTTGTGCTGTAGCTGGGTGTGCACGAGCGGTGTTTTCACTAAATCAACATAGAAAAGCAAGCATGCAAGCGATGAGTCTATGTTTTTAGTATTACCAATGACTTACACAAGCTGATAGACAGTAAAAAATCAGTATGGTCACAAAAGAATAAGAACACGAAGGAGGTAGAATGTGATAGATCAAATTGATTCAGTACATATAAATATGGGCACGCGTCTTTGTTCAAATAAAATTAACAGAAAAAGAAAAAAGCAGGTTAACCTATATACCGATAACATGAACGAATAAATAACTGTAGGTTAAACGAGCAATAATTGAATCCAAAACAAGACATGATCTTGATGTAGACGATGAAATAAGAATTGCACTGCTTCAAACATTATATTTCTGTTACTAGTGTTGTTCAAGAATAAAAAGAGAAAGAGAGTATGTGTATGTGAGAGAGAGAGAGAGAGAAAAAGAAACGACAGATAGATCGCACTCGTATTTGTCGACAAATAGTCAATGATTGTTCAATAGAGCCTATAGCCATATCCTTGAAAAAGCAAGAATAATAGAATGAGTTGAAGAATTTCATCTGTCTCCTCTTCTCGTTAAAGACAATAATGTATACAAATGTCATTGATGTGAGACCGATAATAAGTTTTCTTAATCATATTTCTTATTCAATATACAATTCTTGCAATGATTACCTATCATATAAATATGAGAACAATGATTTAAAAAAATCATCAATACTATATAGTTCTTGTAGATCCTTTTGGATTATCATTATAATATAGATTGATCAATCAATGCATAAAAATGTGTGAACAATAACAAACACACAAGAGGCTACAACAATGCAAGAGTATGTGTGTCTTTTTCCATTGTTTGGTAATGCTGCTAGCGTCGATCAACGTCCTTCCTTTTTGCTTGCTTTCCGCCATCTCTTAACAAGGATCCGATTACGTTAACAATCTGTTTTTTTCTTTATCCTTTCTTCTTTTCTTATTCAAGATTTTATCCTCGATTGAGCATTTTTTTTTTACTGATTCCACTCGCCGTTTGGCATTATTTAAGTATATAAATATATATATATATATCCATAGATTCAAATATGATGCACAATATTATAACTAAAGAAATCGAGAAAAATAAACCAAAACAAAGATTAAAAAAGAAGACGGGAAATTAAATGAATGAATGAATAAATCTATAATATATGACTGAAAAGGATTAAATTCAACATTACTACTATTACAACTGAAACTATGCTTGCCATCAACACATATGAGTTCTAATATCCTGTTCATTAACAATACCATAAATAAAAATGAAAAAACAATTAAATCTATTGAATATTGAAAATTTTTATTCATATACAGTTTTCCTATATCTAATAATAAATCAATATCAAATTTTAAAATATAATTTCTATTTTTATGTATTTCAATATACATAACTAATAGATAAACTTTTGGATAATTTAATAACAATTATCTTAAATGAATAAATGATTTTATTTTGTACAAAACAATCTCTACTTAGAATAAATTAATATATAAAAATAATTAGAGCAATTTATCAATAAATTTACTAAATCAAAATGACGAAAATAGAAACTATTGTAATATCTCTTGTAAATGGACAAAATTTTTTCTATTATTATTCTCATTTGTATTTATTTTTATTTCATACAAAATAACTTGTATGATCGAAAAGAACAGTTAGACAATAAAAACAAAAAGAAAAAAAAAATCAAATATCACTTTACATTTCCTCTAGAACTATTATTATAATACCAACGGGCATTTTAGCACTTACCTTGTTTTTTTTTATACCTTTGTATATTGTTTAACAATAGTTAGTTTGCATAAAACATCCGTTTCATTTCGTCTGTCCCATCAATATTCAGTCAACAAAACAAAATAACAATGAAATAATAATAAGAATTGATTCGTATGATTCTATTCGTAACGACAACAAGCACAACAAACTCATTTATGATATTTATATACGATGCGAGAAAAAAAAAAACGGTTTTTTCCCGTCATCACTCAAGTTAATAATCCACCATGTAGAAGTTGTTTCTCTTCTGCTTATATCAGTCATTATTTGATTATGTCGTAAATCATAGATATGATGGATTCATGTTATTTTTAATATAATATTTTTAAAAAATTTAAATTAAAACTATAAATCATAATATTCATTTATTTTATCTAATTTAAATATAGAAAAAAAAAACAAATTAGAGATATATATATATATATAGATATTTATATTTAATCTTGATAATCATATGTCATGTTAAATTAAAGGACAAAATTGTTTAGTAATTTACACCCACAAAAATGATTTTATGTCATATATTATATTAAATGTAGGTGTACCATAAATCATTGATGTATTTTTAAGATTAAATAATTTTTTATTGAAATAATTAATAATTGAAAAATGGACACAAAAAATAAGAATATTTTTTTTCATTTTATGTATTATTAAGGTCGGTTACTATCGTAAAACTTGAAAGAAAAAAAAAGTCAATAAGAATTGTTTAAGATATAAAATACTCATAAAAATTTCGTATTTCTAATGTTATTGCAATAAAAATTTCGAAAATAAATGTTATCTTTCATCAATAAAGTTATACAAAACTCACTATAAAAAAAAAATAATCAAAATCAGAATAGAAAATTGTAATAGCTATTTCAGCAAATAATTCAACTTGTTAAAAAAAAATTTTATTTCAATTTCAAGGTATCATTCGATCTGATTTAATATATTAAAATCAATAAAACTCTTTATTACGAGAAGTAAAAATTAAATTACAATGACAAAATAAAAATAAAGATTCATTTAAAACCATAAATGAACAAGTATTCCATCATCAATAATTTCGTTTAAATACATTTTTACTCGACCATTGAAATTATTTATCCAATTAGTAGATGAATTAACATTTTTTCCTAATTCTAATTTAAAATAAATAAGTGAATGAAATTTTTGCATAATTTCATTTAAATTTCTTAATAAATATTCATCAGTAACACCTCGTTTTTCCATAAGAATATGAAGAAAACGTAAATTAGGAAATTGATTTAAAAATAATAAAATTTGATTATCATTATTTACAGGAACATCAATCAAAGATAATTCAATTATTCGATTATATTTATGAATACTATTTTAAAAAATAAAAATTAATATATATTAAGATATTTATATTATTTCTTACTTGAATGTTTGATCAAAATCATAAACTGTAAAATACGACATAAATAATGTATTTATTAAAGGTAATAATTGAAGTAGACTAGATAAATTTATATTTTGTGCTCTTTCAATATTTAATGTATGTAATGATTGAATATGAATTGATTTTGTTTGTAAAAAATTTATATCGAAATTAATAAGATGTAATTCTTGAAGAAAAGGAAAATGATTTAATATAAAATGCATTATTGATTGATCAAATTGATAATTGTCATTATTTGTTTGATCAATTAATAATTTTGATATAGAATTTATTGGAAATTTATTAAATATTTTATGATTATTTATTGATGTATGAAATAATTCTTTATTTTTACATGGAATTGAAAAAAATAGAATAGTATCTTTAAATAAATTTTGAAGATAATAAAAAAACCAATTTTTTTTAATAAAATATTTTGATTTAAATAAATTTATTTTATTTACATCTTCATCATTTTTAAATGATCCACGCATTTGAATAAATAATTCAAATTGATTTAATAATGTATATAATGATAAAAATTTTTCCCATTGTTGACCATCAATTAATCGTATTATTTCATTATTATTATTTAAACAATTTTGTATTATAAAAGTAAATTTATATGTTGTTTGATTATTTAAAATTTTATGTAATACTTGTTCAAGATGGTCAAATTGAAATGTTATTATTGAATCAATAGTTAAATGAAATTTTTTTAAATAATTTAAAGATATTTTATTATTTGAATTCATTTCATTAAGCATTCTTACAAAATTTGCATCTCCACTTGTCCACCATGTAATACGTATTGAAAGTTTTTCAATATTTGGAATACATTGTATAAGTATAAGTAAATCTGTAACAATTTTAATATTTAATGTTATATCAATTAATGAATTTAATATAGTTGTATTTGAAAGACGTGAAAGAGTAAGTCCACTAGGTATATCAATTGATAATTTAACTAAATTTGAAATTGAAAGAATAAAATTAACAAATAATTTTGTCCATGTTTGAAAATCTATATCACGTATGTATTCAATTTTAATTGAAAGTGTTACTAATTTAGATAAATGTACAAGAACATTTTCAATAAAATCATTTAAATCTTCTATATAAGGACATTCAATAAGTACTTTATCAATATTATTAAAATAATTATGATAATTTTTATCACATATTAATGTATTAAATAATTTTATTTGACCAGGTGTATGTTTATTACCTAATTTTATAGCATATAATGGTTCATCTTTATTTATGATAGGTAAAAGTGTATTGATATAATACATAAATTGTTCATAGGATAGATGAGTTAAATCAATTTGTTGTTTAAATGGTGTTAACAAACGATTAAAATGCATATTAAGATTAATAAATGAATATAATGCATCAAATGGACTTAGATATTCGAATATTTTACATAAAACTTCATCAGGAAAATCAGATAGATGTGCCATTTTTTGTTTCAATTTAGATAAAAATTGTTTTGAAAGTTTTTCTTCAACTGGAAAAATAATAAAAAAAAAAGATTTTAGTCAATCCAATAAGTAGTTTACTATAGATGGCGTTAATTACTCAAGATTTATAGTTTTTTAATAAAAATTAATTTTCTTATGAAATAGAATTTAAATATTTATTTTAATCATTTTTAAATATAAATTAATTTAATTTATATTTAATATAATAATAATATTCTATTAGCTCATTTATTTCATAATCTACGAAATAAATATAACCGTTATATATAAATTTTTATTTCAATTAAAAAATTAATCATGCAAAAATTAACAACTGGTGCTTTAATGGTATATATTAAATTTTCAATAGTATTAATATCGTATTTTGTTTTTTTTTTCTAGAGTTTTGCTAAGAATAGTGCTTGTAGTGAACAACCGATTTTACAAGTACTGGTAAAAATTTATCTAAAAATGAAAAATTTTCTTTGATTAATATGAAAAATTTCATTTTAGAATATTAAATTAATGGATTCAAAACCAGTTAGTGAAACATCAATGACAGCTAGTCAAAATAAAAAAGCTCAACGTTATCGACTTATTCTTTCCGATGGCAAACATTTTTTACCTTGTAAATAAAATAAAAAATTTCTATTAAAACAAAAACATAATATTTTCTTTTGAAATATTTCAGCTTGTGTTCTTACTGTACAATTAAATGAATTAGTAACAAATGGTCAATTACAAGAATATTCTATAATTCGACTTGATCGATATTTACGTAGTGACCTTAAAGGACAAACAGCAAAGTATTATTACGATAAGATAAATTATGAAAGTTGCTTGTTCTTTTATTCTAATAGAATGATTTTACAAGTTCTTCAATTAACTGTTTTGGATATTGCTACACATAAAATAGGAAATCCTGTTTCATTATTAACAGCTGATTTAAATGAAAAAGATAATTCAATAACATCAACAACTAAAGATGTTTTACAACCAAAAGTTACTAGTAAATATCAATAATTTTCCGAAATATCTCTTATATTAATTGATCTTATTTATCAAAGATAAACATCACGTCTAAAAAAAACGAAGTTAAAACAACTACAGTTCTAAAGTTTTTTTGATCAGTGGAGCGATTGTGTGTTTAATATATACAATGAAATTCATTGAATTTTGAGTTATATCGATCTTTTACTAGAATAGTTTTAAATCAAATATGATCACATTTTAATCAACATATTTATCAAAATTATTTTTTAGGTTCAGTTTTGAAACGTCCAACAATATCAATAACAAATGAACAACCTATACTTCCTCCTCCACCATCAATAATAACAACAACAACACATATTGATTCAATTAAAAATAATCGTTTATTTAAAATTGAAACACTTAATCCTTTTCAGAATAGGTCATATAGAATATTTTATTTTAGAAATATTTTTATTAAAATAATATTTAATAGATGGACAATTCGAGTTCGTATTGCACATAAAAAACCAATTCGTACATTTTCAAATGGTGATGGTCGATTATTTAGTTGTGATTTAATTGATGAAACAGGTGAAATACGTGCAACTGGTTTTGGTGATGATTGTGATCGACTTGAACCGATTCTTATCGTTGGAAATGTAATTATATTTATTCAATCAAACAAATATTTTTTTTTTTGCTAATATTTAGATTTATTATATTACACAAGCTCAAATAAAATATGCTAATAAACAATTTAATACATTGAATAATGATTTTGAAATGACATTTAATAATGAAACAATTATTGAATCATGTTTAGATAATATATCAAGTATTCCAATACAACATTTACATTTTATTCCAATTGATCAAATACAAACTATGGAAACAAATTCATTTATTGGTTTGTTACAACAAAGAAATATTTCATTTTGTTATTATTTGAATTTTTTTTTAAGATGTTATTGGTATAATAATAAGTATTAATGATATTATTCATGGAAAAACTAAACAAAATAAAGATTATACAAAACGTGATATTCTCATACTTGATCGAACTGGTCAAATAACGGTTACACTTTGGTATAAAATAGTATGAAAAAAAAATTTTATAAAAAAAAAAAGATTTAAATTTAAAATATATTTCAGGCTGAAAATTTTCAAACATCATCTATTCGAACTATAATCATGTTAAAAGGTGCTTGTGTAAATGATTTCAATGGAGGTATTTATAAAACTTATGAAAGAAAAAAAAAACAAATTTCTTTTTATTTTAAGATCGAACTTTATCTGTACTTAGTAGTACACAATTACAAATTGATCCTGATTTACCAATGGCTCATGATCTTCGTAGATGGTATCTTGAAGAAGGAATGAATATTGAAATGACAGATCTTACTATTCAATCAAATAATCATGAAAATAGTAAATTGATTTTAGTCAGAAATGTAAAAGTTAATTATTCAATACAAAAATCAATTTTCAGAGAAAATCAATATTTTTCTGCAAACAAATGATCTTATTTCCTAAAAGAAAAAGTCAATTTATATTTAGAGTAGAGATTTGGATGTTTGAAATTTTGCAGGAAATACGCATTTTTAGTGCAAAACTTTCAACAACAATGTTTGTGAAAAAACTTCTTGTTTAAAAATCGAATAGATGAAGGAGATTATTTCTAAAGAAGTCTGTGTACTGAAAAGTACGACACATTCCATCAAAAATGGAATACTTCGATAATGATCAAAGATATTGAGTTGTCTCGATTGACATGATTGATTATCTTTAACAGGAAACAAAAACAATCTACAAGTAGAGAGAATGTGACATTAACTGATATATCATGCCATATTTTGACACTTCTCATACATTGATATATTTCTATGATTAATTACAATATGTCGGATAAAGTTGGGTATTAAATCTTCAAGTAATGGAGTCTAATAGAGAAACGCTGATTTTACTGTACGTGTTTTGTGACCAAATCTACAGGAGTCATGTCGTTTTGAATAGAAACTCATTAATATTGATTATAAAACTGAAGAGAAAATAGCAAAAAAAAATAAATATTCTTATTTTTATTTTCTATTTAATTAGTTCCATGGAAAACATTCTCTCAACTAACTGAATATGAATTAAATATGTCATTAACTAATAATGGTGAAATATTTCGTATTAAAGCTGTATGTACATTTGTACGACATGATCCTGTTTATAAAGTACACAAATAAAAAAAAATTTTTATTTAAAAAAAATAATTTTATTTCTAGGCTTGTACTCGTTCTGATTGTAAAAAAAAATTACAAGATAATAATGATGGAACATATTATTGTTCAAAATGTGATTTAAATTATGAAGATTTTAAATTATTATATATGTCAAGTGTAAGTTATAGTTTGATTTTTCTAATATTTTAAATATTAGTGATTTTTTTTTGTTCTATATTTATTAGATTCTTTTATCAGATTCAACTGGTTATCAATGGGTTAGTTTTTTTGAAAAAGAATGTGAAATATTATTTGGTTGTACATCTGAACAATTTCCTTATGGTAAAACAAAAGATAATGAAGATAAAGCTTATCAAAAAATCATGAGTATATGTGGATTAGAAAAAATGTTTCTTATTCGTGTTAAAATAAATCGTTATAATGTAAGTTTAAGTTAAAAAAAAAAATAAGACGAAAAAAAAAAACAAATTATATTTAGAATCATGATCGACTTCAATTTACATGTGTAGGTATTGAATCAATTGATGCTCATCTTATGTGTCGTTTATATCTTGAAGATATTGGTAAAATGTGTCGTATTTAATTGAACTAGATATTTTTCTTTAATAAATAATTATTTTATTTTTATTAGATAGATATAGATACATGTTTTTTTTTTGTTTGTTTATTTCATTATAATAGTAAGAACAACTGTAACTCATTTTAATGAAATTTGATATTAAAGAAAAAAATTTTTATCTTTTGTTTAATAACAAATTGTATTTGCATCTTGTCTAACACATACCATTCGTACATTTGGTGGTAAATATGTTCTTTGTGGATAACGTGCATAGAGTATAGAATCATCATATTCAGAATCATCATCACTTAAAGATCTAATATCGACTGTACGTGCTGAATGTACACGTATAGATGGTTCTCGACGTTTAATTGGTTCATTAAATGGAATTGATCGTGGTGGAGGAGTTTCAACATCCCATACTTCATATATATTTGGTTGTGTTGGTTGTAATTTTAATTGAACACGATAACGACTTATATCATCATAATCATATTGATCGTTTACAAATGTTTGTTGCCTTCGTATAGCTAAACCATCACGACTATCTGAAGATACAAGTGAACATTGAACTTGAGCATCACGTTGATATGGTTGATGTGGTTGATAATATGCTAAAAAATTTTAATATATAATAATTAAAAATAAAAGATAATGAAATATTTACATTGATCCATATGTAGATATTCTGGATGTACAACATTAGGAGTTAAACTACGTGTATATAATTGTTGTTGATTGCCATTTGTATAAGAATTTTTAAATGGTGCACGTAGACTAAACATACCTGTACGACAATTTGGATATTCAATTTTATATATAGGTGGTGGAAGTGAAAAAGATCTGACATCATTTTTTGTCTTTATTTTATCATTTTGATTTGCTGTCATGATGTAAAAAAAAAGAAACAAAACAAAACGATAGAAAAAAATTTTCTATCAACATCACAAAAATCCCTGCTGCGTTTAAATAAAAAAAAAGAAAGAAAAATGATTTCTTTTTTTTTCTATTTTATATATTTTAAAATTTTTCTCGTTTTTTTTCTTTTTTAATCAATAAAACGGTCTGAGCGCGAACGCAGAGACGCTGCTAACAAATTGACCTCTCTCTTCGCCCCGATGTGGAACGAAAGCAGGATTTAGTTTATAGCGTAGTGCAATGCCAAAACCTCGTCCTGGATGTTCAGTATTAATGATCACTGAGACAATCAGAGGAAAGTAAGTATGAGTCTGTCTTTTTCTTTTTACTTCATTTATATACATTGTCAAAGAGCAAAACACGGCGATGAATGAATCGAAGACACATATTAAGAAAAGAAAGAACAAATCTTAGAAATGATTCATTCCTAATGTAAAAATATGAATCATTAATTTTAATATAATATAAATGAAAAAAAATATTCAATAATATGAAAATAAATTAAAATAAAATTTTTATTATTAATTAAATATAAATAAAATGTCACTATGAATCATTCTTATATTTATATTGACGTCGCTATTGTCGAATAAGAACTATTCGTGAAAAATGGCATCATATCAACCAATAATAATTTTCTTTTTCTATTTGACTAAACTAATTCTTTTGACTTGCTTCAGAATTTCAAACAACAAACATTCTTTATATTTCTAATATTCATCTTTCTTTTGTTTTGTTTTTTTTTTTCTTTTTAAGATGTCGAATACAAAAAATAAAAATCTATCATCCCCAGGAAAACATTCTCATCCATCAATATCATCATCAACAAATCAAACTGAACAACAACAACAACAACATCATCAAACTCGTCATTCAATAAATTGTTCTGATTATCCATCATCATTATTTTCAACAATAAATCAATTTCGTCTATCAGATTTATTTACTGATGTTACAATTTATGTTGATGGTGTACCATTTGCATGTCATCGTTTAATACTTGCATCAGCATCACCTTATTTTCGTGCGATGTTTTCATATAATTTTCGTGAATCAACAGAAGGAAATGTTCGTATACAAGATATAACACCATGGACAATGAAACGTATACTTGAATTTATTTATACGGGTCATACAGATATAACATATGAGAATTTATTTGAAATGTTTAATGCAAGTGTTATGTTATCAATAAAAGAATTAACTGATTTATTAATTAAATTTCTTTATTTACAAATTGATATATATAATTGTATACAAATTGAACAATTAGCAACATTATATTCATTAGAAACATTACGTCGTACAACATTACAATATATTGTTGATCATTTTATGTGTTTATATGAAAAAAATTTATTTGTTCATTTAAATGAACATACATTAATGGAAGTATTATCTGATGATAATTTAGATATACCTAAAGAAGAATATGTTTTTTTAACCATTGTACAATGGGTTAATTATCGTCCGATTGAACGTGAACAATATTTTCAAAGTTTATTTAAATTTATACGTTTAAATTCAATAAGTGATAGTGATTTTGTTACAAATTCAATGCGTAATGAAAAATTAGTACAAAAATATACAACTTGTTTACGTACATTAAAAGATTTTTATTCAAATAATTTCATTCCAGATTTACTTGGCCCAATAAGGTATTTTGTGTTTTTTATATAATAAATAATATTTTTTTATTATTATTATTTAGACCAAGTACTCAAATCAGATATCATTTAATTGTGATTGAATTACCTTCAAGTGATGATGAAGGTGATAATGATGATGATGATGATGATGATGAAAATGAAAATGAACAATCAGTAAATTTAAAAGAAACAGATGAATCAATTGTAACATTTTATCAAAAATTTTCAGCTCAATTACAAATTAATGATACAACAACAAATCATATTTTAAATCAAAAGTATGTTTATTTAATGAAAATAAAAAAAAAAAAAAAATAATAATTTTTTTTTTCTATATTACTGAAAATATTGCCTAGAAACTAAATCGTTTATAAATGAATGAATATGAAAGAAATATAAAAGCTTCTTTAGTTAAAGAATAATCTTTGTTTTTTTCAAGGTTAAAAAAATATTGATCTTTTTCTAATACCCGGAAGAAATATTTTAGTCCGAGAGAATATTATAAAACTTATAAGACGAGATTTATATACAATATAAAATGAAATAAAAAAAAAATCCTTTTTCTTGTAAATATAATTTATTATTAAAATGTTCAATAGAATTCAATTTTTTTTTAGACTAAAAATTTTATTATTATTGAAATAATCATAACGTATAATTTCTATTTTGAATATTATGATTCATAATTAGAAAAAAAGAAGAAGAAATGGTTCAATCTATGAATCAGACAATTACTTGCAGACTATAGAAATTTCTCTACAAATTATCATACAATAGAACATTTATTAATCTATAATTATAAAAAAAAATGATTTATTCTATAATTTTATAAAATCACGTCATCACATATATAAAACTTATTTTCAAAAATTTTGAAATATATAAATAAAATATTTTAAATATCTTCATTTTTTCACGAATTTTAATCAATTGAAGATATTCAGAAACAAAAAAAAACCAAATATGCCATGTTGTAGAGCTTTTCGAGACACGTCGAATGGTATATAGTAAATGCTATTTTTATAAGGCTTTGAACGAACTATAGTTGATGTGCTGATAAACGAAGTGACCTGAGATATTGTGATTATGAGATTATAGCCCGTCAAAAACTCTACTAAATTGTATGTAAGAAACAATCTTTTATAAATGTTTCTGATCAATACCGAGAATCACCATACTTAATATCCTATCATACTTGAATGGGAATGTAAGTATGGGTATGTAGTCGTCTATCAGTAAGTTAACTCTAGTCTACATCATAGTATATTTGGTTTTTTTTATTTCTGAATAGGTTACCTTATCCGACAGGGTCATGTCACCGTTCTACGAACTTTTAGTTAACCCTAAGTAATATCAATACAGTCTATTATAAAGAATTTAGATGATTTTCTATAGGAAGAAATATTTTTGTATTGATAATACATATAATTTCAATGATTCATTTTTTTTCTTTCTTTTCCTAAGTAATGTTGATTCAAATCATTGTGATTATTCTTTAAATTTTCATCATCATCATAATCGTTCTCCATCACCTGATTATCGTTTATCATCATCATCACAATGTCTTTTACATGCATATGATTTTTTTCGACAACGTTGGCGTTCTCTTGGTCGTTTACCTGAATTATATTCTCATGTATCATGTGTATCAACAGATACAACATTATATTTATTTGGTGGACAATTACGTTCGGGTGAATTAACTGATCGTATATGGATATTACCATTATCTACACGTAAATGGCATATGTCATCTATACATTTACCAAATCCACGTGGTCAACATACATGTGTTCTTTTTCATAATGTTGTTTTATTATTTTTTGGTATAACATCATCATCAAATCCATGTCGTTCAGTAGATATGTTTGATTTAACGAATGAAACATGGACGTGTCTTGGTGAAAGTTTACCATCATATCAATGTGAACCAATTGTTGCAACAGGACAATGGTTATTAATATCAAATAGAAATGATACACAAATGTTACATACATATAAATTAAGAATGCAACAACATGATGAATTTACTAATGGACAAAGTCTTAAAATAAATTCATCTAATGAGGATTTATCATCATCTACTACATCCGCCACAATCAAAGATAAAACACAACTTTCGAGAGTAAGTTAAAATGATTTGTTTTTTTGAATTGAAATAAATAATAATTTTTATCAAAATAGATAGATAAGATTTAAAACTTATTTTTAAGTAAGTTACAATATATTATAAGAATAAAATTTAATCGAGATGATTTCATATTAATATAATCAATTTCTTTTATTTAATATATGCCAAAAATTGAGATTATTCTTTTAAAAATCATACTGATTTATTCTTTTGTATAAAAAATGTGATAGTAATCATGAAATATTGATCTTAAAATTGACATATTAATTTAAAATATGATTATAAAAGAATAAATTCTTCAAGATTTTTCTATTTAATTTATTATATAATATAAATTTCATTCTAGACTCCATCGTTAGAAAATACTGTTTCAAATGATGCATGTTTAATATCAGCTGGTTATTATATGTTACCACGTAATAATAATATTGGAAGATTTTCACTTGTAACACATGATGATGATCTTTATCTTATTTATTGGCAATCAAAACAAATTTATCGTTTTAATTTAGTACGTAATGAAATATTATTAAAACAATCAATGCCATATTCATATATAAATCATTGTCAATGTGTACTTGTTGATCGACGTCTTATTGTTAGTGGTTTAGTATGTTTATCAAATTTAACTGATAGTGAAAAACAATCTTTATTTATATCACAAGATAAAATAACATCTTTAAATAAAGAATTTCATTGGATAATACAAATATATAATATTGATGATGATTGTTGGTCTATATTACATGATCAACAAATTCAACGAAAACATTTATTACTTGTAGCTAAACTATCTTAATTAATTCTAATGAGAATGATTTTTATAGACAGAAAAAAAAAACCACAAATAAATAAATAAATAAATAAAAGAAATATAATTATCAGTGCCTATCATTATAAAATATTTGCATGATCACAGTGAAATTATTCTTGCTAGGTTTTGTTTTGTTTTTTTTTTTTTTTCTTCTTCTTTTTTTGTCTAGTCTTACAATTTCACACATTGATGTATGATGAATCTGACTTCTGATAATTTGTATATTTTGTTCATTTTTTTTTTTTGGAAAAATAAAACAAAAAAAAAAACTAAAAGCAACAGTCGGAAAAAAGATAAATTTTCTTTTATTTCTCATTTCTCCTCCTTTTTTTTTAATGGTTGCTCAATAAATAAGAAATGTATATTATTTTAGTTGTCCTAAAATTTCTTTTTACACTCCAACTTCTTTTCTTTTTTTCTTTTTGTGACATAGTTATTCATTTTCTTTTTTGTTTTTTCTATTCTTTATTGAAAAAATCTTTCTTAATGTATATATAAAATTCAATGAAGAAACAAAACAAATTATTTATCTTTTCGTTTCTTTCGTTTTTTTTTTTTTAATTTTTGAACTTTTCTTCTTTAGATGATCAGTAGATATATATTTGTTTGTTTATATTTTATTTCTTTTTTTCTTATCAATCGTTGGTATAATTTATATCAATATTATTTTCATTTATCAACACGTACTTTATTTTCTCATAAAATAATACCTAATTATCAATTAAATACAAAACAATTACAATATATTCTTAATTTAAGAGGAATTACATATGTAAATATTAATGAAAAACATGATTTAATTAAATTAGTTGAACAAACAGGTGAATATTATATTCATTTTTTTAGTTCCTTTGTAATGGTTATTATTGTACTAATAGATACAATTTTATAATTGTCATATATGTATAGAGATAATTGACTAAGAATTATATCTGAGTTGATATTATTATGCTTTTCTTTTTGATTGTTATTCGAATATATTCTTTTGTGTCATAGGACAGATGTCTGTATAATTGATAAATACCTAAAACTAATTGTGTTTTTAAATAGTATCTAATATTTTTCGGTAATTATTAATCGTTCGTTAACGTTGTAGGGTCAAGCTGATCTATCTTAAATTTTTGTTTTTGTTATTTCTTTTATTAGAGCCATATTTTATTTATTTACTCATTATTTTTAGTAGTACAATGCTAAACTAAAATAAGAAACAGGAGAATTCGTTCTATTCTAAAATATTTATTAAAAATTTCTCGACAGTTGATAAAGGCAAAAAATGATATATTAATAATAAATGACTTTAAAGAAATAAATATCATGATTGATAACTTTTTTATTTTTCCATTTTATAATAGGTTCTGTTCAAGAAAATGAATTGTATGAACCAATTGAAGATCATACAAAATATAAGACGACTATATTCTCATCCTATAAACAATTACTTGATTTTATCGATGATTGTAAAGATACTCTTTGGTAAGAAAAAAAAACAAAATCTTTCTCTTTTTTTTTTTATTGTTTAAATATATTTTAATCTAAAAAAATAGGCTTATTCATCTTATACCTAATGAACAATATCGACAAACATTAATTAATCTTCCTTCAAATAAATGGCAAATAATTGAACGTCGTTTATCTATATTTAATATTCAAACAGGAATATTAAATTGTTCAAATAATGAATATTCTAATTTATGTCGAACATTAAATAGTGAACGAATTTCTTTATTTATTCCATCATTAAATCGACGTCCAAATAATATTTATTCATATAATATTTATTCAACAAAACATTATGATTATCAATATATATTAAAATGGTTAAGTAAAACATTAGAAAATCATGTAAATAAAGATTTTGATTGGTATGAATTATCAAATGAAAAACGATCATTAATAGAATTTCAAATAAATTCTAATACATATTCATCAATATTACCAATTTATTATTTTACTTTATTATATCGTTATGGTTCAATAATTAATTTTCGTTTGAATTTTCAAGAAAATAAAAATTTTCAAATAAAATTTTTTTTTCAAAATTCAACAAATAATACATATATTTATAATAATATAAATAATACATTAAATTTTCATGAATTATATTCATTTCGTTCATTAAATATATTTTTATCATGTTTAACAATAAATACTCAAACATTAATATATATATATTTTATTATTATAAATATATATTTTCTTTATGATATTTATTTAGTACAATCATTATCTTTATTAAAAAAAATTTTAATGATTAATATGATATCTGGTTTATTTTGTTCAATTTGTTTAACTTATATGTCAACACAAAATATTGATTATATTTTACAAATGATATCATTTTATTTAATAAAATATTCTCAAAATTCGAATATATTAATGTATCTTAGAAATGATTTATTTATTTATTCAATTATATCGAAATGGATTTTATATCCAGCTATGATTCTATTACATATTGGAATTGGTTTATGTTTTAGATGGTATTTAAAAGAAAAATTCGGAAGAATGACAAATGATGTAAGTTAAAAATAAAATAAAATAACATACTTTGTACTGCTTTAATTTATAAAGTTAAAATTAGTACATAATCATATGACATATAGTCATAAGTATTCTTAAAAAACTTTCATTAGACTTCCTTAGTCGAACTTTTTTTTTTCAAGCACTATGGAAGACTTGAGCTTAAGATGTGTCCATAGCGCATGACATTCAGGGTCAAGACAAGCGTTTGAGTGATCGCATGAGACATGTGCATGGTTGAAAAGGTCATGCGCTAGACTCAAAAATTCTTAGTACGAGTTTTTATTAAAATTTCAATTATTTTGAACGTAAAACTAAAAAACAAACACTGAAAATAGTTATTTAATATTCAAGTACTGAAATAAGATTCACAAGCGCTTTAGTTTTTCCTAATGGTCTCAAGTCTTGACTCGAGATGTGTCCATAGCGCGTAACATTCAGGATCAAGAAACTCAAGAATGTCATGCGCTTGCTAAAAAAGTTTGACTAGGGGTTGTCTCTATTTTTAAACTACAGCATTTTTTTTTGAAGTCTGTCATTACAAGTAGTATTCTTGTTGACGCAAGATAAATTTCTGTTGAATAAACTTTGTACACAACCGGTGTGTATACGTTTCTTATCTTTACAATAGATCAGCTCATCCAAAGTTTATTTCTCATTTGAAATGGACTTTAATCTTTCTTACACATGTTCTTGCCTTTTTCAAACAGAAATAACTAAGTTCATTGTTCAATACGATTATAATTCTCATTGACTAGATTAAATTTATATTTTATTTTAGATACCAAATGATGTTATTATGATCGATCAAACTCATGCTCTATGTTCAAAAGTTTGGCAATTTGTTTTATGTATATTATTTTCAGAACAAGGGCCAAATGAACATAGAAATAATACTTTATTGCAATATTTTTCTCAGGATAGTCTTTGGTTAGATCAACATTCATTATTAACAATAAATCCAAATGTAAATACTTCAATTCGATCAACTATTGATTTTGAACGTCTTCCAGTTTGGCGTTTTACAATTCGACGACGAAGAACAACTCATGGTGCTAGTGAATATTATTCAGATATTGAATTAGAACAATCAAGTAATATAGATGAACAAAATTGTACATTAAAAAAATCTTACATACATCGACGTATAACAAATATTGTTTCATTAACTCAACAAGATAATTTTTATACAAGTGAATCAGATGAAAATAATAATTCTCTAGATTCAAATCTGGATAATATGAATAGTAGTGAAATATATCAATGTTCAATATGTCTTGAAAAATATATTAATAATGTATATATATGTACATTACCATGTCTTCATCATTTTCATCGAAAATGTTTATTTGATTGGTTATCTAATAGTGAACATACGACATGTCCACTTTGTCGTTCTCCGGTGATGAACTAATAAACATGGGATTTTTTTTTTCTCTGTGATAAAATATCTTTTTTTTTTCTTGTCTTTTCTTTTTGGGAAATTAATGATCTTGATATTCAATTTTTTAGATGTTTACATAAATAATCAAATGTGGTCTTACGCTCGAAGTCTTGTATATTATTTAGGTGTAATTATTGAAATAATTCATGTTATTATACAAGTTGTTAGTCATTATATTTTTTCAACAACAGAAAAAAATATTCGAAATGAAATTGTACTTATTACAGGTTCTGGACGTGGTTTAGGTAAAATAAATAATATTATGTTTTTCTATAAATTTTTGTTTTTATTATTAAGGTCAAGAAATGGCACTTTTATTTGCTAAACGAGGTGCTATTGTTGTTTTATGTGATATTGATGAAGTTGGAAATGCACAAACAGCTGAATTAATATCAAAAGAATTAGCATTAACACCTAATAGTGAAAATCGTGTATTTGCATATAAATGTGATATTGGAAATCGAGATGAAGTACATGAACTTGTAGAAAAAATTCAAAAAGAGGTTGGTGATATTACTATGTTAGTTAATAATGGTTTGTTTATTTTTAAAAATTAAAAAAATATGAATAGATATATTTTATTTATTTAAAGCGGCTATTTTATCATCGAAATCAATTATGGATATGACTGAAGAAGAATTTTCACGATGTTTAAATGTTAATTTATTTGCTGCTTATTGGGTATATATTTCTTCTTTTTTTCGAAAGATAAACAATGATTTCTTATTTTTGGAATATGAATATATTCTAGTTAATTCGTAAGATTCTTCCGGCAATGATGACTCATAATCACGGACATATAATAACAATGCTTGGTTCAACAGCTGTATTTGGTTTGGGAAATTTTTCTGATATTTGTACAGCGAAATTTGGTCTTGTTGGTCTTATGGAAAGTATTGATCATGAATTAACCTTAGGTAAAAATATCACTTTTTTTTAATAAAAACAAAATTTAATGTTTAATATAGGAGGTTACGATGGTATATACACCACAGCGGCTGTATCTCATTATCTTACAACACATTTATTTCAATTAGCTAAAACACGTTTTAATCCAATAGTTCCACCTCTTACACTTGATTATGCAGCAAAAAAAATTATGCATGCAATTCTGGTTTGTGTTTTCAATATTTTTAATCATTTTTGTTTATATATGTATTTTATATAGATAAATCGAAAATTTGTTTGTGTACCACGTTTCTATTATTTAATACCATTTGTAAAAGGCATATTACCTTCACGAGCTTTTCTCATTCTTCTTAATACATTGATTAATCCAAAAATACCAATTTATATTCAACAAGAATCATATGATAAAGCTGGTAGGAGAGGTTCTATAACATCAACATCTCATATCAATCTATTAAATGGCACACATCATCATATTCATCGAAAACGTAATCATGCTAGTGCATGTGAATAAATAATATTATCTGTATGACTGACCATTTAATGTGTCTGTTTTGTCTTATGTTTCTATTTTTCTTCACCTGTAGTCTTTCTTTTCGTGCAATACTATTACTATTTTCTGTGATTGGCAGTTAATTATGTTGACAATTGCCTCTAAAACAATAGGAAAAAAAACTTCAACGATTTTCTATGTGTGAATTTTTTTATTGTAACATTTTTTTTTCTTCTCAAACTTTAAATGATTGATTCATTTTTGTGATGAATTATATATTATATTGTCATAGATGATAAACATTAATTAAAGTTATTTTCTAATTTAATGGATATATTTATAACTGAATATGAATTATTCTTTGTGAATGTCTCATATCCTAATCGGTTAAAAACTTCGTCAATTTTCTAAAGAAGATATTTGATGGGAAGGTCGAAATTTCGCTATAAGGAACTTCTGAATTGAACTGAAAATCCTACATGACTTTTGTCACAGTCCGTAAAGTTACCAGAATTTTGAACCGTGCTTAAGCTTACTTTATTAATGGAGGTTCTCTAGATGTATTCTGAAGATTTCAATGAAATTCATGTGCATTTGTCAAAAGAATTATATCTATTTCGAATATGAAACAAGAAACGGCTATGGCTACTTCGGTAAAAAAAAGAAAGCCGAAACATTTTCAAAAAAGCTGGCACATGCTTCGCTATACAAGTATTTTTGTTAAGAATTTTTTTCTTCTACAATCATAGCGTTATTCCTTGAAACAATATTAGTTGTACCAGTGTACTCAGTTTTTACCGACTGAAAACTTAATTCTAGAAAATGTTCATTCATTGTGTTTTCTAAAAGCATAGCTAAAATTGCTGAAAAACTTTTTCAAATTTTATAGAAAGATGATTTTTTTTACTTTTTACAAAACTGAAAAGGAAACTAGAGTATTTTTCATTGCATAAAATATTCCTGATTCCAATAAAAACTTGATGGGATATATATAGCGAGAAAATAAAATTGATGTGTCCTAATCCTCACTAGTCCAGAACGTGTCTGTGTGCATTGATATTCTCTTCTAAGATGTATGTATGTGATTTATGCTATATTATTAATTAAACTATATTGTATACGCAGAAAACTACGCTGAACAAGCAACTAGAAATCTGCTAGTGTTTTGAACACACTATTTTGTGTAAATTTTTTTAATATTCCTCTACTAAAGTTCAAATAGTGATGTTATCTCCAGAAATGTTTATAGCGGCAGGTCTTTTTAAAAAAATCATGGCGGCAGCAGCGCAGTAGCGGGAGGTTTTTTAAATAACCATCGCGACAGCGATAACATTCTTTTTCGAGTGCATTGAAAAACTGCATAAGTTTAATAGAATTTCAATGTTTACAAATAAAACAATCTGAGATTGAATGAATTTGATAAGCCACTAGCAATATCTCTAGTATAATACAGTCACAGTAGTCAAATTCGAGACATTTTTTTAAAACTATCACGACAACCTTTTTAAATACACAATCGCGGCGCGGGTGGCTTTTCATTCTAAGGCCGCGGCAGGTTTTCAGCAGCGATGGACGCCTCTGGCTATCCCTAAAATCACTGTGTACGAATACTGATTGCTGTGTTGAAAAATTTAAACTTCAAACTAAATTGATAATCACTATCGTTCATCGGAGCAAATTTGAACCAAAAAATTGATTTTCTATATTCATTAAACCAAATGGCTCTGTTCTTATGCATGCTGTTGATAATGACGAGACTATAGATCATGACTATTATATACAAAATTGTCTCAAGCTTGTTGTCAAAGAAAGTCAAATGGTACTAAAGGTATATAATTGCTTTACGACAATGCTTCACTTTACCGTCATCCAGATGTTATTAATTACTTAACAAAAGAAGATATCAATATAATGGCATATATACCATATTCGGTTAACCTTACACCGTGTGATTATTGGCTAAATGATTATATCAAACAAAATTTAACTGATCAGTCAGATGAAAAACCATTGGTTCGTGCGGTTTTCAAGCGAATAAAAAAGTATTTCAGAAGAAGAACTTAAAAAAACTTTTGACAAACTATTAGAGAGAATGGAACTTTGTATAAATAATCATGGTGACTCTTAGGAACATTAAATAAAACAAAACCTCAACTCTCTCTTTCTTTTTATATTTTTTTTTTAAAAATCTCAAAACTTTTTGTACGACCTAAATATAAATAATAGATATATGAATTCAGTAGGAAATAAAATAAAATAAAAATTATATGTTGGATACTAAACACCAAGTGTGAATATTAATATTATACTGCTGAAGAGGATCACGTTTAACTACGGATCTGTTAAAAGACTCAGGATAGCATATTTTCAATTAATAAATCTTATCATATCGAAACAACATCAAGAAAATTGGATCTATTTAATAATAGATTAAAAATGAATTGCATATGAATTAAATATGCATATATTCGAAATAAAAGCAATGACCAAGTCGAATAATTGTTGAAGCGAAAGAATTCTTTCATGATTGAGTAAGGTATTGAAGAAAACATGAAATGACAGAAAAAATTTATTCTTCATTGTTTGCCCTTTTATGGATTTACTCTATGTAAGAATTAAAGAATAGTGTAATACCAAAAATAGAATTGATAAAATTTGTATTAGCTCGCTTATTCTTTATCATATTATATTCTATTATACGTCCAACGCAATGAGAAATGAAATACTGGAAATGCAAAAAAAACTGAATTCAATTTTTAATCATAGTATTAAAACAGCCTGATTTGATATGAATAATTCTGCGCAAAAGAAAACCATGTACTTAAATTTCTTTTATGTTGAATACATTGCATGTTGTTTAAACTCAGAACGAAATCGGAGACATGTAATCAAAATAGTAGAAAATATGTTCAGAAACATATTACTATTCTTTCTTTTTCATTTCATTACGTATATAGTTTTAAGAAATACGTTATACTACTTATTCTTTATAAATCTTCCATTTCTCATTTTTAGTATTTATTTATTTATTCAAAATTTCTGAAAAAAAAAGACATCGCCTACAAAAGCAATGCCGTTGAAACACGAGTTTTCTGCAGACTATACAGAGGGAGGAACATCAATCAATCGTGGAATGTAGGCAATTTCATTTCAATATACTCTCTACGAAATAATTGTTTTTCATAGATTACGTCGATTGAATCCAATGATTTTCTTGACCATTGCTTGTGCATTACTCGTTATAATTATTATTGCAGCATTGATTGTTTTTACCTTTCTACCGATATTTACATTAGCAAAAGGAAATCAAACAAAATATCAAAGTATGTTTTATTATAAAAAAAAAGAAATGTTTTTTAATTTATCTTTTTTTATT
Organism: Macrotrachela quadricornifera; assembly: GCA_022393335.1. Classification (NCBI taxonomy): domain Eukaryota; kingdom Metazoa; phylum Rotifera; class Eurotatoria; order Philodinida; family Philodinidae; genus Macrotrachela; species Macrotrachela quadricornifera. Next base: position 39,767 of record JAJEKB010020602.1, on the reverse strand, counting down.
TTCTAAAGTTCAAAGTAAAGTTCGAACTCTTGTCTATAATCTACCTGATAGAGTAACAATCCTACTAATGAATTGGACATATGTCACAGATGATTTAGAAATAGATAAGATATATATACTTCAAAATCTGGTCTTTATATTTTTATTCAATAAATAAACATAAATATTCTTTTCTTTTTAAGCTTCAAAATCAACTTAATCGTAAGAAACTAACAAGAAAAACGAGTATCACTATAATGGATGCTTTTATAATTCGTCAAAATTTAACACGAAGAAATTCATCAGTAGAAAAAAAACTAAATATGAGAACGTATTTAATACATTTTCAATCTTTTTTTGTTCTTGAATAGGTAGTTTCTCCTATTACTCTTGATCATAATAATAAGACAGTTATCATTATAACTCAATCAGACAGTAATACAGATACCAATTCTACAACACAATTAATCGTTTCATTAATGCTTCGTTATGCACTTGAATGTACACAAAAATGTCAAAGTAATTTAAAAGAATCAATTTTTGCAAAAACATTTCATAGTTTGGAATTACCAGTAGATACTTGTAAGTAATAGAAAAAAATTTTTATTTTCTATTTTAATTTTTCTTTTCATAGTTCAAACATTGTTTATTGAAGAATTGAAAATGTCAACAAAAAATTTTCATTCAAGTAATACAAAATCAAATAAAATCTTTTTTTTTCATAGATAGTTTGATTCTATCATAGGTTCTTCAATTTCAACTATTGAATCAACAACATTAATTCCTTGTATTTTAAATAGACCATTATCCAATTTGGCATCATCAATAATTATGGCTATTAATTATGAAGCTGAATCTTCATTAAACACATTTGTTTCAACAACAATTCAACCATGTTTTATTTGTTCAGGTGAAAAAAAAGTTGGTAATATTGGTTTTATCAATGAACTTGTCTTTCAACAAATTATAAGTCAATATGGTGGTGAAACAATAATTATTTTTCATTATATAACTGATCGTACACGATCTGCTGATATAATCGTAAACGATCTATTTCCTTCGGTTAATGTAACATTTCCAAATATGTCTCCAAATCAAAGTATTGCTTCATTACCTATTACACTTAATTTATGTCAAGGTTTTAATTCAATTCGTATTTATAATCAAAATGATTATACACCAGAATTTGACCGAATTGTTGTTTATTGAGACAAATCTTCAATTATTAGACTTGAATTAAATCTCAATATTATTTATGTAATAATAAGAAATCATAATACATTTTTCTGTATAATGATTACAAATAAAAAAAAAAACAGAGAATATATAATAAATACAAATATGCATACGATATCTATTAAAATATAGACTTATTTCACGAAAAAGGAAAGTTATTGAATTGTTCTGAAATCATAGACTTCTATCTCATTTGAAATAGAAAATTATATTCAAAAATAAATACATTCAACAGCTTATTGATGTCAATCATAAAATAGATTAAGTCAACATTCCAATGAATAATTTTCTTTTGCAAATAATTTCAAAACGTTTATAAAGATTGAATTGCAATATTTTTCTTTTAATTCGCATCATAATGGGAAAACTATTTTTGTTAATAACTGACATCTCTCGCCAGTCTGTTATCCAATACAAAAGCAAATATTAAGTTGTGTCTATATATTTAATGATGATTATTTATTTTTTCTTGATGTTCTTTTGTTCCATCGATTTATAAAACATTCGTAATCTACAAATTTGAAAAAAACTAAAAATGGATTACAATGATTTAGAAGAAGATACACTGTATGTATCTAGTGAAATTAAATTTTTCCTTATGTGATTTCTTTTATATTTTAGTGGTATGACATTGACATCTGGAACATGTACTTTAAAAAAAGACACTCAAAATTTAGTTGGAATTAGTATTGGTGGTGGAGCTCCATTATGTCCTTGTTTATATATAGTTCAAATATTTGATAATACATCAGCATCACGAGATGGATCTTTAGCTGCAGGTAAATTGTCAATTATTTTCTTATAAAATTCAGAATTATTTGTTTGAATAGGTGATGAAATTATTTCAGTTAATGGAAAATCGGTAAAAGGAAGAACTAAAGTTGAAGTAGCTAAATTGATTCAATCTTGTAAAGTAAATATTTTATTTTATTTCTAATTTTATTTTATTCTGTTTTGATTTCTTATAGGCGGAAGTAACAGTACATTATAATAAATTACATGCACAACCCAAAGAAGGCAAAACATTAGATATTGGTTTGTTATAAATGATTTATAATTAAATATTTATTTAGTTTTTATTTAATTAGTACTTAAAAAAATGAAACATCGTATTGTTGAAACAATGAGTTCAACAACAGCTGATGCACTTGGTCTAAGTCGTGCTATTTTATGCAATGGTATAAAAAAAAATCTTAATCATTAATCTATTAGTTACTTTTTTTTTTCTTTAGATGGTCTTATTAAAAAATTAGATGAATTAGAACGAACATCAGAATTATATCGTGGTCTTATTGAACATACACGTGCTGTACTTAAAGCTATATTTGAATTAGCTCATACACATCGTAATTTTGGTGATGCATTTGCTAATATTGGTGCACGTGAACCTCAATTTAAAGCATCTGAAGCATTCTCAAAATTTGGTGATGCTCATCGACAAATTGATCGACATGCTATTACATTACTTCGAACTGTTAAACCAGTATATATTATAATATTTCATTAGATTTTAAATGATTTATTCTATTTTAGATGATTGCTGATCTGAATACTTATTTAACAAAAGCTATTCCTGATACAAAATTAACAATTGAAAAATATGCTGATGCAAAGTTTGAATATTTAGTAAGATTTTATATTGATTCAGAAAAGTGTGATAAGCTGAAAAATATCGTTAAAATAAGCATTACTTTTAATGAAAGTTTAAATTCTTTTGAATATCTACTTAAGATAGAAAAAAATGTTAATTAATTTTATTATATATTTAGTCTTATTGTTTGAAAGTGAAAGAAATGGATGATGAAGAATGTAGTTATGCAGCATTACAGGAACCACTTTATCGTGTTGAAACAGGCAATTATGAATATCGGTATAACTTCAATTGATTATTTTCTTATTTAAAAGAAAAAACGACCTATTTATTTTTTTTATCTAGATTAATTCTTCGATGTCGTCAACTAGCTCGTGAACGTTTTGCTAAAATGCGAGCCGATGTACTTGTTAAATTAGAATTACTAGATCAAAAACATGGTTTGTTCCTATTGAAAATATTTTATATTTCTAATCTTCTTTTTTTTGTTCTATTTAGTACAAGATATTGTTTTTCAATTGCATCGTTTTATTTCAGCTTTGGATAAATATCATAAAGATTGTAATGATGTAATGAAAGAAGCTGATATATTTCCAATTGAAGTTGATTTAGCTTTGCCAACACTTTATGGAATAGGAAATAATGATGCTGATGAAATTGATGATGAAAATGGTGAAGTAAATGACAATAATCTGTTTAATAATGATCTGCAAGAGAATAATTCTATTCAACGAGAATTAATGAAAGATGATGATCTGCTAAATATTGGTCAATGATTAATGATACAGTGAAATCTTAAATCGTTTTCTTTTTGTTCTTTATTTTATTCCATGTTTATGATGTATCTCGTAAAACAAAAGTCGGTATTATTTATATCGTATTTTAATGTACTACTCTTTCTAGTCGACTGTTTCGTTTTTTTTTTGTTGTCTTCTTGAACATAAAATATATGGTATAGAAATGGGATAAATATTCTTTTATCGAATAGGAATAAAGAAAAAATACGTATAAGAATAATTGTATCGAATTATTAAATTTATTCTTTTACTATTATAGAGTGTATTTCATTGTAACATATTTTGAAAAAATATTGAATCTTATGAATGTTTTCAAGAAATGAAAGCTTGAACATTAGATCAATATTTGTATTATCATCTCGACGTAAGTTTTATATTAGAAGATTTTATATTTGATTTTGTACAAATATTCGGAAAAGATTTCGAAATCAAAGATTATCATAAAAGATATTAAGCAAAATAATATAACAATGTGTATCTATATTATTTTTAATTGATATTTTTCTTAACTTTGCAATTATTTCTGCCAAAATAAAAGTGTAATTATTTTTGAAGTTTTTAAGTATGAATTATCATAAAAGGAGATTTTAGAAAATTAGGTTGCATATATTTCATATTCATTTGATCAACTACTAGCGACATGAACTAGTCAATAAACTAAATAAATAACAAGTAATGAAAATCTTTCATTTGATTATGTTAAGAAATCTTTCTAAAGAAATTTTATAAGGTATACAATGACAATGTAAAATCTAAGGAGTTTTATTATTGGAGAAAAAAATAACAAATAAAAACAACAGTTGATTGTTCACTTATAAAATAAGTATAGAATTAGAGAAATTGTTATTATAATAAATGAAATTTAAAACATGATGTGAATAATACATGTAGAATGTCAAACAAAGTTTTTTAATGAAGAATATCGTTTATTATCGGTTGATTACACGCTTTTTTCTTATTATGATAAATTTCTTGATTATAACTATGGGCAAATTTTATTTTTTTGAAATTGTTATTCTTTATCTTGTTCTTCAAATCATACTTTGAAATGTCATTAATTTTTCATTGATAAAAGTATAAAAAGATTTATAAATACAATCTTTATGTAGCAATCGCTCTTATGGAAGCCATTTTATCTTCTCTTCATATTCTATTGATAGATAATTTCAATAGTTTTATTTTGCTAGATTTATTTCGCTTTCGGGTACATATTTAGTTGCATCTAATGTTTCAGAAGAAGTGATAGAAAAGTTTCTTTCCAGTACAAAATAGTTTTGTCATACTTTATCTTCGATTGAAATAGGAACATCTTAAGTTAAAATTTTATTTTGATAAATTTATCTTCAGATCAATAGATGACTTCAACAACAGCAGCATGTTCTATCAATGGCTGTAAAAGAGCTGCAACATGCTTGTGTCATCATTGTAACAAAAATATATGTTCTAAACATTTTAATGAACATCAAATACAAATTAATGATGAATTATTACCACTTACCGATCGTCTCAATGAGCGTAAAAGAGATTTTTTATTTATGATTATATAAATATATTAGTTAATTGTTTTTTATTATTTAATTTTAGTTAAAATGAAACTACAAATGAAAGACTATCAAAATGGTCCATTAACTTCATTAAAAATATGGCGTGATAAGAAATATAACGAAATTGATCAAGAGTATAATCGAAAGGTAGAAGATTTTAATAGGAAAATATCAAAACAAGAAGAAGAAGTGTCAGAAACTATAACAAAAATAGAAGAACTTATTAATGAAGGTGAAGCATCTGTGGATCAAGTAAAACTAATAAAGAAAGAAGTTGAAATTATGGAAAATCATGTAAATAAATTGATGACAAATAATCAAGGGCAGATTTCATCTGAGAACAATATTAGTACTTTAAATTTAGTCGGTACTTATGTTCAACTTGAGAAGAAAAAGTACTTTGTTAAAGGGAGATTGCTTTGTAGAAATGAAGAGCTTTATGCTTTGGAGTGCGAAACGTCTTTCATCGGTTATAATGGATTGTGTCCGATTTGTGGCAAAGCTCATGTTCAATTCGAACCAGATCGAGGTTTCTATACATTGTGTCGAACTCTCCATGAAAAGGTTGAAAATAGCGAGAAAAATCAACGTAGTTCTAAACGTTTTTGACTAGTTCAGCTTTCTATCGATTTACGATTCAATGACATCATATCAGATGTATTTCATCTTTTTAACGTTGAATAAATTATTCGAAATGATCATTTTTTTTGCAGAAATAGAAAAATTAACAAATACTCATAAATATTCTAGATTAAATATAAAATAATTTATTATTTTTCATTTGTATTTTTTTTGCATTATCAATTTAATCTATGCAGAAATTCGAATTGAATGAAGTTTTTGTCAATCTGCAACATTATGCGATTAGAAATAATGATGTTTATTTGAATTATCTTTTCTAGATGTTGAATAAATAAATTTTAATTAACAAAATATGATCTATGTAATAATTTCATTATGACTTTGTCAAGCTATTAATTATTTTATTTTAAAAAATATAATAGTTCATCTTTATATGAATTTATTTTTCATTTTAAATCATTAACTTCTAAACAATCAATTATTCATATTATATTTCATTATATTCAATCTTAACGATCAGAATTTGTGTGAATCAGACACGAAAAATTTTTTCATCTATAAAAAAAATAATCCAATGGAAAATATTCAATATGAATTAGATTAATTTACTTAAGTAGTACATTATTCAAATATTTTACTACTCTTATGACATGTTGACATGATAATAAAATATAATGTATCAGTGAAACAAGTATTACTATAGCAAGTGGATGAACATATGAAGCAAATATTTCATCTTAAATATTCACAATAGATGAAATGTATCATGTTATAGTTAAAAAAACATTTATTTAACATATAATTTGGAATTATTATCATTATTTGTACATCTTACAAAAAAAAATTATTAAATAATTTAGTTTTTAAACGAATATATGAATAGATATTTTATGTTCCTTTTAGATGCATTCATCGACGTTTTTTGGAGATAATTTGAAAGTATATGATTTATTATAACTCTTGTTTATCTTAAGACATATAAATATATTTTCTTTCTTAGACTTCTCCGTTTGTCTCATTAATGAGCAAGCGTACGTTTGATGATCCGTAAGTTATCTTTTATAAGCAAAAGATATATAATACTATTGATTACTGTTTATTTGATAGAAAATCACCACCAAGTCCTTTATCTCCTGGACAACAAAAACGTGTTCGTTTTTTGGTTGATAATAATAATGACCTTTCGAGTATGTTTTTTTTTTCTAAATAATATAGACAAATAATAGTTTATTTTTGAATTTAGTTGATGATCATCAATCATCAATTTTATTTCGTCAAGGAGGAATAGGATCACGTACTGGTAATATTAGTGGTTTTGATGAAATGGAAAACAGTCGTCGAATAACATCGAATTTTCTCTTTGGTAATACTAGTTCATCTTATGATTTTGGATTAATGACACAAGCGGGTATTGATCAATCAGTAGACAACGCTAATATTTCAAATAATAATTTTACTTTTGTTCAAGCAACTCAACGGACAAAGTATTAATTCAT
>JAJEKB010020602.1:0-27542 GCA_022393335.1 Macrotrachela quadricornifera | reverse complement strand
GGTGCGCAATAAGCTCCTACGAAGAGGACACAGAGAGCAATAACTGCTTTCATTATTGTTGTAGTTGTTTGTGAAGATGATATTCTTGTTTGCCGATGAAATACGACTTGTTGAAAGTAAAGCAAGTATGTGCATTTATATATGTGTTATGAGTTCTGCGTGGTCATATAACCTTGAAAAGATAACGTTGAAATTTTGTTATATCATCCGAGAAATACATAAAGATTTAACTTACATAGCATGATATGAGAAGAAAAAGAATCTCAGTTATCTTTCGAATATTCTTTCTCATTTCGTCATCGTATAGGCAAGTTATGGTAAGAAGAGCAGGTGACAACACGTATTTTTACACGTGTCATGTAGTGTATGAAGAATATATTTTATCTTAAATGATATTCTTAGTGACGAACAAAGACAAACTTTATCATTAAATTTCTGATACAGTGGAAATTGAAGCAGAGGAAAAGTAAATTGCAAGTGTAAAACAAAGTAGTTGATTGATGTTAGGTGATAATGAATGATTAATATTTCCATCAATAATGTGGCTAGAGGGGAAATGTTTTCGAAAGTTGTTTCTATTAGGAAAGAAAGTTAGCATTAAATGTCTTATATAGACTTTTAAACATTGATTCACACACGAATCCTATACAAGAATATTTACTATTGTTACTGCAAAATATAAATACTTTATTAGTTTGCCTGATTTTGTATTAGCTTTATTTCGAAAGAACTCGTTTATTAAACGCCAAAAATATAGCATGAACACAATTTAATATGTGTGGTATTGATGAAAAGCATAGTCATACCAACATCTAAGCTGTTATCACAACGTTGTTAGTTTTTATCACCATTGCGACCGTATATAAAATAGTTATTGTTATGTTTCTTTTTATATTTGTGTTTCTAATAGAGAAATTAAAATATAGACTTGGCATGAATTACATTTTTTTAATGTATTAAATGATTATACGTTTAATAATGCAGCTATGGAAAAGTCAATAACTTAAAAACTGCCTCATCTTTTCTTTTATTTCTACAAGAATTCAAGTTACTATCATCAATTCGTTGTTGGGCTAGCTAAAATATTATTGTTTGGATAGTTGATGCGATTGTGCAGATTACGTTTTGTTATCTTATCGATATGTGCACATTTTTACAGTGATAATATCCATTATTTGCTATGCAAGCGAAAATTCTTTTACGAGTTACAAATAATAGAAAATGTAGTGTTTGGAATAGTTTATTTATTTGTTTGATAAAATCTATTATAATGTGAAAGTTTTGATCTTTTCTGTTTGTCTCATTGTAATCAGCATCAATATCGATGATAAAACTCTAGCCAATAACTAAATTAATCAAATTAAAAATCAGAGTAAACAAATATTCATAAAACCTATATGTTATAATGTAACATCATGTCATAATGAGAAAGTAATAAATGTTGAAAATTGAAAATGAAAAATTCAAGTTTGTTTAACTGGTAATATGTGAAATGCTATGGATAACAGCAACGAAAAAAACAGAAAAGGTCGAAAATTCTATATCAGAATAGGTTTTGTTAAACAAATAAATTACATTTTTGATTATTAGTGCTTATTAATATCTTTTTTCAAATTATGTTTTCATGAAAATTTTGTTGTCTTAATAAACTCAAAATTTGATCAATAAAAATCGTACGAAGTTACAATTAAATGTAAATGAACAAAATAATCGTACTATCTCAATTTAGTCAGATTTTGTGTAAGAATAAATTGAAAAGTAGGATTCAGATGACAGTTCTTCCTCAGAATTGTTTTTTGTTATTACAACGTCTTTTAACAATTTTTGAATCATGAAAGGAACAATTATCAACTCTTTTTGCTTTCTATTACATTCGACATTTCGATATTGATACAAATCATAATTAATTTTGCTCTATAGTCTGGGCTCCAATTCGACCTATATTTTTGGAAAATTCTTTAATTTGTTCTATATTTCGACTACTTTTCCTGTTTTACCTATATTATATGGAAAAAACTATGAGATGTCTAGGAACGACACGAAAGGGTCGAAGCAGGCGCTTAAGGATACCCCCCTCTTTTTTGATGATTTTCAGATCTCAAAGACGGTAAGTTCGATTGAGTTGAAATTTTTATGATAGATAGACGACCTAAAATGATGAGACACGCGTTCGAGGAAATATTTTTCTAAGGCGGTTTTCTGTGGAACAAACTGGTTTTCCATAGACTCTCACCTTGGATCAAGACTTGTATGTCAAACCTTGTCCGATTTGGCTGCAAATTTTTTTGGAGATATCTACGCCCATATATCAGAGGTAATTTTCAGCTTTTTCAAAAATCTCACTTTCTTTTTTTTTATAAAAAAATACGTTAAGGTTTTCTCCAAAACCAAGTTTTGGATCATCGGAACCCATAAATTTTGATGGAAATATCAGAAATGAAAGTCGCCGATTTTACCTCTGGAGAATAGTTCAAAGTATCTATAGTAAAAAATTTCAGCTCGATCGGACGAAGTTAAAGGGAGGTTGCTCGATCCACATTTTAGTCATGTGCATGAAAAACTTAGTTTTGAGAAAAACGAAAAATAATTTTGGGAACAGACTGATTTTTTTTCAACATTTTTACGAATAACTTTTCATTTAGAATCCACTGAGCACATTAAAATATTTTTTTGAAGAATTGTTTTTGGTAGAAACTTTTAGTGGACACACGATAGCAATTGAATGGCAGAGCCGATCGAGATCATTTAAACGACGATTGAAACATCACCACATAGTCTATCTACAGCACACATAAACAAAAAAAATTTTTCCAAAAAGTTCGACAAAGAAAAAGAGGGGAGGTATCTTTAATCCAAAATATTGGCCCATATTCAGAAAAGAAAACAACATAAAAAGAAAAAAATCTGGTAAAAAGACTATACAGTATACATATATACAGTGGAGTCCGCTTATAAGAGTGCGGTCGAGATCTATAAAAGAGGCTCTTATATCCTGACCGCTCTTTTATCCGAACTGTGTGTAAAAAAGTGCAAAAGTTGGTTCTTGTCAACATTTATTAAGCAGCAAATAAATATACTTGAAGAAATGCGTGATTGTACCTTCAGTACGCTATTTTTCGAAATTCTTCTTCGTTTTGCCTTATCTTCTTCACTGTAGAATACCCGATGTTGAAATCTTTAGCCACATGATCTGGCTTTTTCAATTTCAGTGCTTCCAAGATTTGCAGTCTTTCCTCAATCGATAATGTGCAACGTTTACCGCTGGTAGATGCCATTCTTTGAAAAATAATGATTCAACGAAAAATGAGAAACAATATGTAGAGCAAAGGAAGAAGGAAAAAAACAATGGAATAGAAAATCCTATAGATGATGAATATGAAAGAAAAATCCAACATGGAACAACATGAAAGAAAGACGAAGAAAGGAAGGGAAAAATCCATCACATTTTTATGGCAAGAAAGCAAAAGTTCTTGGCGGATGACTAACATGAAAGGAAAAGAACAAGAACATAAGTACATATTTATAATCATATAGATAAGCAGGCTCTTTTATGCGGACTAAAGTCGCAAAAAAGCGCCAAAACAAAGCTCTTATAAGCGAATCACTCGTTTATTCGAAGCTCCCATAAACAGACTTTGCCAGCACTTAAAACACAGGAGAAAAAAATGGAGAATTGGAAAATGGCTCTTAAAAGTGGACCGCTCCTTTATTCGGAGCTCTCATAAGTGGACTCGACTGTATGCGTTTATTTTTGTTTTACACCGAGAAAATAACGTGTGTGAAAAATATTTATTTGTCTTATTACTCATCATGACGCGTATGAAATAGCACGATTGATTGATTCGCGTAAACAAACATTACTTCGAAAAAACCAACTAACTTCATTGAATATATATATGTAAGATACATAAAAACAACCTCAACATATTTCAGTGTTAATTCTCATCGTAAGGACGTCTGGTTTTTGTATAACGATTTTTCTATATAATCCGATACTTCAGACATAAGTATTTACATGAGAATTCGAAATTATTCTTTTTATCACGTTATAGAGTACACTTCGAAAGGTAAGAAAATATATTTCATCATTCGGAAGTTCGTTTCTCTATATCTTTAAAATATATACACTAAGCATTAGTTACAGTTTTCTTCATTAGAATATGTTTTATCGTACTTTGAAACTATTTATGTATGTTCATATGAAGCTCCAACCTCCGTTCTCAAATGTTATTTAAACTATCCTGTGTAATCTTTCTGTAGGAAACAGAAGAAATTTTTTTCCTTTTATCTACATGAAGTTATTCTCAAAATAGTACTTCATTAGGATCGCTATAATAGCGTTATGAAAAGATCATATTTTAAATTTCAATAATCCATTTATGAAATACCAGTAAAAACTAGTGAACAATAATCGACTTTTAATAATGATTCAAATGTGGTACACTTTTCTAAAAAATATTGCATGTTGAGCAGGATAACTCTGACATCATCGTAAAAGTGTTGTCTTTACTATAATTTTTGTTTATATAGTAGAGCAATAGTTAAGACAATACGAGCATGAGATAAGTAGCTGGTATATTGCTGATAGAAAAACTAGACTTGGGTAAAATTGGCGTTTTTTGAGGTCCGGTAAAATATTTTTTTTGTTCAGAGTGTAGCTTCGAATTGAGATTGAAATCGCCCATTCCTAGGAACAACATTTACGGCTTCGGAATGAATTTTCTTTTTACATTTATTTTATTATTGTGCCATAACAAGGTTAACGTATGTAAAAATGACTAGACAAATAAGGATAGTGTTGAATGAAGAGATAGAAAAGAAAAAAAATACATATATATATATATGTAGTAGCAGGAGAAGATAATCAAGAGGAATAATATCAGACTTATAGAGGGAGTGGAGATATACAACCGTACTAACTATACTGTATATAGAAGCGACAGTGACAAAGAAAAATCGTCCTTGACTTACGACCTCTTTTGTTTAATAGTTTAAAGAAGGCGTTCCTTCGTATTGTTAGGTCCAGTGATTAGTAGATCCAATCCGTTTTATTCAATGTTAGGAGTAGTTATTTGTTTTGTTTTTATTTTTATTCTTATTTGGTCGTTTTAATTTGAAAATACATACTACATAGTGGATAAATGTTATCAATGTACATAAAAATTATTTTATATTATTTAAGTTCTTATTTATACACTATTTATACTTTTATTTAGTTTCATTTATAAACTTTATATTATTAATTATAGTCTTATTTATGAACATTATATTATTTTTATTATTATTGTTACTGTTATTCAGGTGTATTTAAAAAGCATTTGTATAAGAATAAGTTGAGGTATTTCGAATCTTTTTTTTTATAGATTTCGAGTTGTTTTTTATGAATTTTTTTGGAACGATTCCATTCTGGTAATGTATGTCGAACTCTTTTTTGTTAAACACGCTGAGAATTTACTATTTTTCCTCAATCTTATTGATTTGAGCCATTCTTTATTTTTGAAAGTCACAATGTTATATGCTTGCCAGAATTGTTGAAACGAGAATGCATCAGCAGTTCTTTCCAAATGAAGATTTAATCGACTCCAGTAAGAAAAGATATAATCATAGATGCTCTTTTCGTTGCTGAGAACCATAGTTATTATGTCGTTCCCTTCTTTTACAGAATAAACTAGGCGTATTCCTGAATAAAAAAAACATGCTCAATATTATGTTTTTGGTTCTTTGTATAGTAGAACCATGTAGAAAATAACCAGTAAAAATGAGGTAGTGTGTATGCAAAAAATATTTTTTTACGTACGCTTATAAAATCTTGTGGCAGTGTTTTAGATAATAATCTTAATCCTCGATAGATATTTCGAATTTTTTTCAATTCTTTCATAGATATAATTGCTCCAGCCCAGTTTGGTAGAGATATATACTCCTAAATATTTGAAAGTTTTCACATGTCCAATATTCTCTCATTAGTATTTAACTACACGTAATTGAGGTGCAACAACATTATGTACAGCAAGATTGAAAAAGAATGAAGATAGAAAATAGACATGTAATCTGAATAATGTTGCTGCTAATATTGAGTCCTGTGATATTCCTACTTTCATTTTTATTTTATCCGAGTTTTCATCCCCATAAGAGATGTAAAAATATCTGTTTTGTAACCATTCATGAATCCATCTCAACGGTGGAAGGGACATTTCAAGTTCAATTAAATTTTTTATTAGAACTGAGTGCCATAAGCGATCGAATGCGAAGAGAAAGTCTACGAATATGATAAGAGCAAGACGGTTGCATACAGCAACTGTTAGACGCAAGTTTTCGACTGGAGAAAGAATTCTTGTTTGCAACTTTCTCCCTTAATGCATATACGAATTTTGCATTGATCACTATGGATTAGAAGTATTGCAAAACAGTGTAGTGTAGAACGACGAAAATCTCTTGTATTGACGTGAGTGCCTATGTGAGCCCTCTAACGAGCTTTCTCATTGATTTTTTGCATGGTGACCAATAGAATTGCTACTACGATCATGATGCATGATATCGATCGAAAGACGCTACATGAAAAGGAAATTTTGTCATTGTCGACACTGTCGGTATGAATCAAAACTTGTCAGGTTGCTAGTGTCGACAATTAATAAATTTCATTTGTATGTAACGTATTTCGATCGTTGATGTTGGATTATATTATGAAAGCGTCACATTAATGAAGAAAAACAAATATTTTTGACAAAGTAAAAAAGTCATCAAATTTAGTGAAAAAAATAAATATGTTGCTGTCTGTCGATTTACGACATCGGATAAGAAACACATCATTCTTTCTATCTCATTTCGTTTCTCGTTTTGGTATTGGTAGTGGTTAGGTATGGGGTAAGAAACAAAATAGCAGTCTTGATATTCAAACAAATAGAGCGCGACGGCCCACTCATGCAATCAGACAACAATAGGTGAAAGAAAAGAAATAATACAATCTGTATTTTTTTAATCTTGTATATAGGATTTATGTATAATTAAATATTTTATTGTAATACTATTTTAGATATAATACCAATCATAATTCAAGTAACGCATTCAGTTTATAAAAAGCATATTTTTATGTAACAATAAAGATTATTGAATGACTAATGTACTTCTTGAGTGCTGACATTGAATAGATATTAATGGTTACGAAAAAATAATACTAGGCAATGTAGTAGCAAAGAATCAAAAAATGAGAAGGGTTATATTAATGTATATGCCGAAATAATATTTGCTGAATGGTATACTCTGATAAAAATTTAATCAACTTCTTTGATGCACTATGGAAACTTGATGATTCTTGTATATAAAATTTTCTTGACTGTTAACTTGAGAACTTGAACAGTGAATTTGAGATCAGAATTTTCATATATTATTGATATTTTCATCATTCAAATTGAATATCTTATTTCATCACTACAAAATTAATACACCAGTAGATTATTTATATCTAACATAGGTCTTGTAAACTTACTATAAAAGTGTTTGTTTTATCTCTCCATAATTTTACCATTTCCTATAACGATAAAAAAAAGCTCATTGTTTCCCTCTTATTGAGATATTTAATATTTTTTCATAAATATTTTCGATTTTGAAATGCAATCTGAGATACAAATTTATCTAATTGCTTTGATAGAATGCTTATAGTTCATTTAGTACCAATTTATTTTATGAATATCCCAGTCATCTGTCGTCTACTAACTTGCTATATCTATATCTTTTTTTTGTAGATCAAAAGCATGCGTCTCTATAGTAATACCTTATTTCTTATCTTATTTATATGTATATATCACGTTATTGGCGAACCTGTCAATATTTTAACTAATGTGAAATTAGCTATTGAAGCAGCAAAAAATGCCAATAATATTTGGAGTTATGTTAAAGATTTTCCACCTACTTTTGCTGATTATTTAATATCAATCGTTTCAAGATTAAATGGTTATCAAAATAATGAAAAAGATACATTATCAAACGTTCCTAGTTCATATGATTTTGTTGTTGATCTTACTCGACCTACAGATATTTTTCGAAGTCTAAATGCATATCCTCTAACATTTCCGCTTGGAAAAAATGTTTATGATAATAAAATTAAAGAAGATGACAATCAAGTATCTCGCTTTGTTGTTAATGTTGTGGGTCGTTACAATGTTGGAAAAACATATATCTTACGTATGCTGGCTAATATTAATCTTGGTCATTCATTCATTGAACGCACAAATGGATTAAGTGTAGCTTTACCATTATTATCTCAGACAGACGATACACCAATGGCAATTATTGATACGGCTGGAACACGAACACCAGTCGAATATACTGATAATACATTTAAAGATAAATCATATGAACGTCAAGTTAGTGATTCATTTATCCAAGAAATTGCACTTAATTCAGCAGAAGTTTTTGTATTAGTAGTCAATCAAATTACATTAGATGATCAACTTTATTTGAAGACACTTTATAAAAGATTAAAGGTAATTAATTTTAAGAAAAGTTCATTTTTTATTCTCATAAACAAAGTTATTAATTAAATTACGAAGATTCAGTAGTTTAAATACATCTATCCATAAAATTTAAATTAGAATTGGATTTAATAAATTTCATTTCTATTCAATAATTAACTTGTTAAAATAGATTTCTAATAGGTAAAATTAATTGAATGCCAAACATACATAAAGAAAGCACTGTACAGATGTAAAGATTTGTTTCAAGTTATAAATAAAATTTGCTATTTTGTTATATATTGTATATATATATGTATATTCTTTATTAATTTATTTTTTTAAGGATAAAGGTCTCACGGAAATCGATATTAAACAAAAACTTTTGATTGTACATAATTATTTTAATTTACGTACACGTGCCGAAGTTGAAGAGACTGAAAAAACTGAACTTATGAGATTATTTGGTGCACGAAAACAACCACAAGGTTATTGGATTAGTGAAAACTTTAAACATTTCATTATCGCTGATAGTGAAAGTGAAGCTGGTCAGTTTTATAATAATCGTTCAATTGAACAAATTCGAACTATGATTAAAGGATCAAATGCTGCTAAACATAGTGATGTATTAGACACGATTATTAAAGAAATTGAATTATTACTTAGTAAAGTATTAGTTGAAGAATTACCTTTAATAGTCGAAGAAGATGAGGAAACATATAATCAATCAAGTATATTTACTAAAGCATATGAATTTGCTACTTCTTTATTCGCATCAAAACATGAAAATCGATTACATATATCAAATAAACGTTCTATTAAAGTTCAACTTGAACTTAAACATATCGAAGTAGATCCTAATGATACTTTATGGTTTATTTGTCCAAGACAAGCACTTGCAACTAATATAAAGTTTTCCAAAAATTTAAAATTTGCCGAGGATGGATCACTTCATATGGATTATTCTTCTCAATTTGTTCCTGATGTACATATTTTTCGACTTAGAGAACGTGGTGATATTCAAATACGTATTGAATGTCCATCATGTGCTGATTCATATAATGTCACTGGTCGTGGTTCATCAATATTAGTTGAAGGTGAAAAAATGTCTGAAAATATTGCAATTGATAAAGATTATGTTAACACAAATCGTGTTGGAAAATTTGAAATAGAAGTACCCATAGGAACTTGGGAACCTAATGCAGCATATGATTATCGAAAAACTGCTATTAAACATGTTTATGAAGATGGTGTTATCATCATTACAGTACGAAATATTTCTGATGAACTTTAATTTTTAACTTTTTTATTTTACTGAAAAAAAGTTTTTCTTTACTTCAGATTTACATTTGGTTTTATATGTAGCTGATTCTCATAAAAAAAATAAAAATAAATTGATATATACGTGTATATATATATATGGGCATGGCCAGCCGTGTTGATACTCCATTTTAATACAGTCCTATTGCAAGGATAAAACATACTATTGTCTGGATCATACAAGAGAGGATACTTGATAACCTTGGATTGGCTCGAACAACATCATGTTTTATCCTTACACTCCTAGAGAAAAGCTACTAGTTTGTCTGTCAGCTGGTAGGTTTCTTTCTACTATTGTAAAGATAAAACATGATGTTGTTCGAGCCAATCCAAGGTTATCAAGTATCCTCTCTTGTATGATCCAGACAATAGTATGTTCTATCCTTGCAATAGGACTCTATCAAAATGGGGTATCAACAAAATTTTTTCCTATGGTTCGAAGTAATTATAAGCGTCAATTTTTTTAGGGTGACTCTTCGACAGTTATACTAGATAATCATCATAGAGAACATCGGGTTTTCTTATCTTTGATGCAAATCTATATGATAGTATTACTTCTCCCTCAAAAAGTCTAGCATATATTACTATTATATTACTAAAACAAAGCCATAAAAGCTGCCTGTGTGATTCATTGTAAAACAAGTGTTTTGTTTAAAGATTATCTATTGCAATAGTACCAGATTAAAAAATATCGTTGTTAGTCAAAATGTCCAAACGAATGACTCAAATATGTACCTGTAAAGGCAAAAAACGGTTTATGAATAAGATCATCTTGCAAACAAAGTGTATTGTCTGTTATTAAATCTATCTACTTGAGAGTCAAGTATTTTTTGCTGTTAGGTGTAAGCGTTGAAAAGAATGATATTATTTTAGAAGAATTTCATCATCGGGGATGTTTGTAATTAAAAAAATGAGTGAAAATGTATCAGTCATGTCATTAAACAATTCATTAGCATTAATACATCGTTAATACTTCAATACTTATCTGTTATCTCTGATGTTCACTTCAGAGGAACCTTCGGTCAATTATAAACTATAATGTTGAGAAAATTAGATCAAAATAAATTGATGAACTTTATTATTCTTCTGGATGAAGAAGTTAAAAATATTGAAATTTGCGTTATAAATGATTTTACTATCTGCAAGGAAAAAAGATCGTTACTTTCCTATAGTACTCTTCATTGTTTTTTGACTACAGCTGTATATGTGTGACTGAAGGTATTCTTATCTTAGAGGGCGCTTTTTATATATTAATCAATAGATATGATTGGTTTATTGTCACAATACACTTTTTTTTTATTTGCTCCAATTTTTTTTATTATTATTATGATTAAATTTCGTTTGAATGAGACAGAATAGACTCTAATTGCATAATTTTCACATAGAAACCAGAACGTCATTTTTAATTACCCAAGAATGTCACTATATGCTGAAATATTTCGTCATAATTTCCTATATAAAATGTTTTCATGATTACTCTAGATCATCAAAATTTAATAAAATGGCTACAACTGATATTTATCCAGCTTTTGCTCCATTATCAGCTGATGATGCTGATAATCAATTAACTGAAATCGAATCACTCTGTATGAATTGTTATTCACAAGGACATACACGTCTTTTATTAACACGTATACCTTTTCATAAAGATGTTATACTTAGTTCATTTGAATGTGATTCTTGTCATTTTAAAAATAATGATATTCAACCTGCTCAACGTTTAGAATCCTATGGAATATTAACTAGTGTTCATGTTATGAATGCTAGAGATCTTAACAGACAATTTGTTAAATCAGGTTATGGGACAATACGAATTAAAGAATTGGATTTTGAACAAGCACCACATGATACAAGTGGTGTCTTAACAACAATTGAAGGTTTCTAAATAATTTATGAAATAAATAAATAAATAAACGAATAAATATTATATTTTAGGTTTTCTTGATTCAATAATTGAAAATATTAATAAAACAATAAAACAAATTGAAGAAACAATTGATGAATCATCAAAAAAAAATCAAGAAACTTCTACAAATGATGATGAAGAAAAAAATATTTCTCAATTTCAACAGCAAAAAGAAAAATTAATTGAATTTGTTACTCGTGTTGAATCATTTAAAAGTTTATCACAAACATTTCATTTTGAAATTAATGATCCAAGTGGTAATAGTGTTATTGAAAATCCTAATGCACCACATCGTGATGAACAATTAACAACAAAAAAATATCGACGAACATCAGAACAAAATTCTTTCTTAGGTATAACTGATGAAGAAGATGCAACTACTGAAAATGAATTCGATTCAGAAAAATCTGAAACAATTAAAGATGAAGTACTTACTTTTTCAACAAATTGTCCTAATTGTAATTCACCATGTGATACAAATATGAAAGTAACACAAATACCATATTTTAAAGAAATTATTGTTATGGCAACATCATGTGATCTATGTGGAAATAAATCAAATGAAGTTAAATCTGGTACTGGTATTGCTCCTCATGGTATTCGATATACTTTAGTTATGAATGATTCTACTGATTTAAATCGAGATATATTAGTTTCTGAAACATCATCATTTGCTATACCTGATCTTGATTTTGAATTATCATCATCACGATCAATTGGTGGACGATTTACAACAGTCGAAGGAATATTTACAACATTAAAAACTCAATTAGCAAGTGTTATTATGCCATTTAGTGGTGGAGATAGTTATGATCCAAATAATAATACAAATCAAATGGGAAAATTTATTAATGATCTTTCAGCAATACTTGCTGGAGAAAAATTTGTTACAATTGTTTTAGATGATCCAGCTGGTAATTGTTATTTACAAAATACTTGTGCACCCGAACCTGATCCACAATTAATTGTTGAACACTATCCACGTACTGATGAGCAAAATGAATATTTAGGTTTAAATGATATGAATGTTGATAATTATGAAAAATCCTGACAAAAAAAGCAAAGAATTAAATATAAAAAGAATTATTTGATTTATATTTTTTCGAATTTGAAAAAGAATAAACATGCATTTGATATAATCTTGATGCGATGTGTCAAAAATTATCAGAACTATTGAATCATAGTTTATGAATGTCAAATTGATTTTTAAATATTTTCTTTTAGTTTATCTATCAAATTTGAGTTTCTATCAGACATTAAAAATTTATCCATAGATCATTTAGTTAAATGAAATTTATTAAAATTGAAAAGCTATTTCATATGAATTAATTTATTAGCAATGAACATCAATGAAAATGTCTTTTTTTTCTTGTTATATCATTATTATATTTTGTGGTCTTTTGAAAAATGGATAATATTAGAGGAGAACAGAAATTTTCATAATCCTTTACTAGATAGTAATATCCCAGATTGTTAATTTTCTTTATGCTAAACATTTTCATACGACTCTCTTTAATATGGTATATTCTCTTTCAGAGAACAAAACATCAATATCCAAAATTTTCAATTATTCTGATTTCATTGTGATATAATTGAATACACATTGTGTCACCAATGATTAAATGTAAAGGATGAAATACATATCCATTTTCTTGTGTCAAAGTTTCTTGTCAGAATATGTTACGAATGAAATAATATCATAAAACTGATTGCAAATGTGATTGTTTTACCTTCCCAGTTCGATTAATTTTAATCTCTTATTAACTTTTAATGAACTATGGATATGATCTGCACGCAATTTATTGATAAAAAAAATATTTTTTAGGATTTTTGTATTACTTTACATGTTTCGACTGATAAGCGATGGATCAGTTGGAACAGCTCTCTCGTCAGAGACTGTGTATGAAGTTTGTCTTAACTAACAAAACAATTGATAAATAAAAAAACCATATTTGTACGTTAGAAAATATTTTCCAATAGATGTCAATCTTTGTCAGTTGGTTCTTTTGCTTTGTCAAAATATTCGTCTTATAATAATGGTGTTTCAGGGACCAATCTATTACGAAATAACCTTCCTTTCGAAATTATTAATATACCTTCTCAAATTGAATACAATCTTGCAAGAAAAAAATCTCTTGAATTTATATTTTAGAGTAAACTATTGTACTATTCAAATCAAAAGATTAATTAAATTCTTGAATTTAAAAGAAAGCATCTTTGGATCTAACAAAAAAATGAGTAAAGATACAAGAAAATATTCCGAAAGCAAAAGTAAATATTTAATAAAATCAAAATTTTTGAATTCAGTTTTAATATTTAGAAAAAAAACCAAAAGATATAAGAATTCCAAAATTAATTTCATTCAAAAATGAATTTTCACAAGAACATCAAGAAACTAAAAAAACAGGTTACTATATTTAAAATGATTAAAATTTAATTTAATTTATGTTTAGTTAGAACAAGAACGACATAAATCTTTAGAATCAATGTTAATCGATATTGAACAACGACAAAATAAATTTGAACGTGAACAAATCTCAACAGTAAATTTTTCATTTATTATTTCTATATGATTCTTTTAAATAGTTGAATTAGAATGAACAAGATCATATCTTATCCGAAACTGGTGAAGACCAAGAAAAATCACGAAAAACATTTTATCGAGAATTTAAAAAAGTATAGATTCAAAAAATAAATATCATTTTATTTCATTTTCTTATTAAAAACAAAAAACAAGGTCGTTGATGCATCTGATATAATTATTGAAGTACTTGATGCTCGTGATCCTCTTGGATGTCGTTGTTCACAAGTTGAAGAAGCTGTTTTAACTTCAGGAAAAAATAAAAAACTTATTCTATTACTTAATAAAATTGGTATAATTAGTTTTTTTTTCTTTTTTCATTTAATCATAAAAATTTTTATTATTTGAATTAGATCTTATTCCACGTGATAATCTTGATAAATGGTTAAAATATTTACGTAATGAATTTCCAACTATTCCTTTTCGTTCATCAACACAAAATCAACGTGATCGATTAGTATTTATTAATATATATTTATTAAAATATTTCTAATATTTTTTCTTTAGGGTCATATTAAAACATCATTAAAAGCTTGTAATGAACATTTAATTAAATCATCAAATAAATGTATCGGTGCATCAACATTAATGAATCTTCTTTCAAATTATTGTCGAAAAAATAATATTAAAACAAGTATTACTGTTGGAATTGTTGGTAAGAATTTTTATATTTAATAAATAAATTAATATGAATATTTTCATAGGTCTTCCTAATGTTGGAAAAAGTAGTGTTATTAATAGTCTTAAACGAAGTCAAGCATGTGAAACAGGTTCAATGCCTGGTATAACTAAGTAACAAAATATTGAATAATTATATATTCTTTTTTCTATTTTTATTTTTTTCAAATAGACAAATGCAAACAGTTAAATTAGATAAATTAATTAAATTATTTGATAGTCCAGGTATTGTTATATCAAAAGAAACAAATCCAGCTAGTCTTATTCTTCGTAATTGTATTCGAGTAAATTGAATTAAAAGTAAAAAAAATATATTTTTTTTTCATTTTTATTTTATTTAGATTGAAACAATCGATGATCCAATACCAGCTATTGAATTACTACTTCATCGATGTACAAAAGAACAAGTAAAATTTTTAATTTTTATTATTGAATAAAGTATATTTATAATAAATTTAGTTGATACGTCAATATAATTTAGATGATTTTCAAGATGTTAATGAATTTCTTACTAAACTAGCTATTAAAATGGGTAATTTAAAAAAAGGTGGTATACTAGATATTCATAAAGCAGCACAACGAATACTTTCGGATTGGACTAATGGTAAATTAACTTATTTTACTGAACCTCCTGAACGAATCAATGAAATAATTAGTACTGAACTTGTTACACAAATGAAAGAAGAATTTGATATTGATACTTTATTAAATAATGAAGATGAACAATTAAAAGATTTAGAACATACTTCACTAACAGATATATTTCATTTAACATCACTTTCAATACAAGACAATTTTGAAATGAATAATGACAAAGAAGAAGAGTATATATCTGAAAGTGAAAACAGTAAGGAAGAAACAATAATAAAAGATTCAAATAAAGTTTCTGAATAGAAAGTTTTATTTTACTTATTGATCTTTTTATCTGACTTGTTCTACAGTATAAGCAACAGATAAAATAAAACATTTGTTAAAATAACAAGTAACTAATTACACCAACATCAACTACTGATGATTAATGCAATTTTCAAATACATTTTCATGAAATATTCATTATTATTGTTATTTTTTTATAAATAAAAATAAAAGTTGTTTATTGTGATTTAAATAAAAGCAAAAACACAATGAAAGATTTCAAAGAATAATTAATCAATTTAAATTGTAATAGAACATTTAAAATACTTGTTACTATTAAAATCATTTTTTATTAATGTCAAACTTTGCTACAGTCAACATGTTGAGATATATTTTTCGAAAATGATACAATAATTTATATATCTTTAATAATTATTGGATACAGAATAACAAATATTTTAACCTACAGTAACAGAAACTTATATTTAATTCTAAACTTTACTTGAAAATCAAATAGTATTACATCAGAAAAATAGGATACTCATTCAATGGTTTGCTGATAATTAATCTGAATAGGGATGATAAAAAATTCTAGTATTTCCCATGATTCACAATTCATCCATTTTCAAATAATCTATCTAGATGGATTTTCACTATAACATTTTTGAATAAATAATTCTTTATCCAAAGAATCTATTGTCTAATGAATAAAAATAGATGTAGAATTTGAAGAAATATTAGATTGCTCTTGTTAATTTACTAATATTGAAAAATATTTAAAATTCATAATTAGCATATGTTGGTGTTTTCTGATCAAGATAAATGCATAGACTAAAAATATTGCATCGTTCAATACGAAATTAATTTATAGAAAATATCCTTATTGATTCATTAATTCATAGAGTTTCATTATATATTCAAAAGTTCGCTGTCACTATATTGAATAACTTCTCTATTAGATATGTTCTATAACATGGAGCTATACTTTGTAATAAAATCTACGACATATGTTTCTATACAACCCTAAATTAGAGTCTGACTTATTTTGTATAAATCAACCGATGTCATACAAGCTGAACAACGTATTATAATTTACAAGTTTACTTTTATTTCTGATCCTAAACATTTTTTTTCTCATACGATCCATGATTTTTAATAAAATCGTACTTTCAATTTTCATCCTACATCTTTGTTGCATTAAGGAACTCATATAGCATGGATTGTGTAGGAATTTTCAAATCTTATCTTCACTAATATTCTACCGAGTTTGATGAAAAATGTCGAACAAAAAGGAAGAAAATTATCAAACGAAAATTTTCTAATTTTTATATGACCAAGCATCTTAGTGCAAGAAGGTATGACATGAAAATAATAAATATGTACTTATCTTATTTTTTTTCTCTATTCTTAAAGATCATCGATCGACAATTGGTTAGAATATATATTCATCCTCATCTTCAAGTTTATACTATAGACATTTATTGATTCTATCAAGTTTTCAATATTTTTCTTCTTTTCTTTCTACTTTCGACGTTCTGTCTTTATCATCTGCGTATTCCTTTTCGACGTTTTCCGTCGTTCATGTTTGAAATCAGTCAAATATGACACATTAATACATATCATTATTAAAGATAGGATAATAGCTATGTAATATAAATTATTTTTTCCGGAAAAATTGACAGAATTGGAATAGGAATTATCCTATTCTATATGTTAAATGAAATTTTAACATTAGAGAAAAAAATGATAATGAAATCGAAATATAATTTGTAAGAACACTAGTCAATAAAAATTTATTATTGAATTTATTTTTTGGAATATTATTTATCAAATATGAACTAAATCTTATTTCTAATTATTGATAATTCTAAAAAAAAATAAAACTTTTAAAGTTTGCTCTTCATATATATATCGACTAATAAATGACAAAAGAAATGTATACAAAGAAACGAATGCATCTTTCAATATGTCAAATTATTATCCAGGGTGTATATATACGAAATAATATGTTCGATTGAAAAGAAAAGATAAATAGACACGCATTCAGTACGTATATGATACGTGATAATGGCGGCCACCGGCTTTTTTACTTATCGTGATCTCTATGGTGGTAAACCTGAAACTTACCATCAACAACGTTTTTTCGAATTACCATCTTCCAGAACAGTACAATCTTTATCTACATCAACTACAACTAGTATTCCAGATTCAACTATAACAAATCCTATAATATTTATTTCATCAACAACAGTACAATCGAATAGTACTTTACATCAGTTAGCACAACTTGTTCCATTTGCTTATTTTCATTGGTTACTTATTGCATTTGCTATTTTATTAACAATATTATTATCGGTTATTTTTATATGTTATTGTCGAACTCATTGTAGAAAAAATAATAAAACTTATAAGTAAATTAATTATTTTATTGAATAATAATTATAATAATTAATTTTTATTAGAGAAAAACAGCAATCATTCCCAAATTTTTATCGATATCGAGCCATGAATCCACATGTACGTCCATATGATATGTGTGAATCAACTGCAATACCACCACCTGAATTTCCTTCTCCTAAACGTCCATGTCCATCAAGATCAGTTGAACGTCGTAATATTCAACTTCTTCGACAAGGTCTTGATGCTGTTGGTTCACCACATATTCCACGCATTGATGTAAGTCGTACAGAACCATCGAGGTAAACATTAAGAAAATTTCTCTCAATATAAATTTCTATTTTAAATTTAAAGTACATTTACCAGTACCGCATCGGATTTATTAACCGAAATAAAAAGTCGAATGAGTACTCAATCGTCTGAATCATCATTAAAAATTGATCGACAATATGAAACACAAGTAAATTAAAAACTTTGAAATTAATTTTATTATTTTATATTAAGATAAAATATTTTTAGCGTGCAAATATGGCATTAAACGATTAATTCAAAATCGATTCGTTATCTAATTAATATGAACTTAAATGTTTCGTTTTATTCTACATTTGTTTTATTAACGTTAAATGTTAACATGCTTTTTCGTGTATATCCGTTTTATTTTTAAAGAAAACAAAAAAGAAAAATTTAACTAAACAAAAAGAAATAAAAAAAAAAATAGAAATTAATTATAAAGATTTTTGTTCTATTCGCCATAATTTAATTGTACCATCATCAGAACATGATGCTAATAGACCAGCTTCTTTTGGATTAAATGATAATCGATTAACATCTTGTGTATGAGCATGAATATTTGAAGCAATTAATGAAAAACTTGGAAGATTATCTATATCCTTAGATTCTTCTTCACGAAAAATACGTATACCATTATCACCAGATGCTGTAGCAATCAAACCAGTTAGTGGACACCTTAATTCAATATACTTATAATAATTTAAAAATATAAAATAAAAAGATTACCATTTAACATCATAAATAGCTTGTGTATGATAACCACTAATTGTACATACACATTTCCAAACAGGATATATTCCATTTGGTGAACGAATACCTAAATATTCATTTTAAATATAATATTTTATTAATAATCTTTATACCTTCACGATTATTTTTTTCATAAGCTTGCCAAATTTTTAGTGTTCTATCATCACTACATGAAACAAGTCGTTTTCCACTAACATCAAAATCACATGCCCAAACTGTTGAAGTATGGGATTCTTATTGTATAAAAAAAAAAAGATTTATATTCGAAATATGATCATAATAAATAATTTATATATGTATACCTAAACTCGATGCACAACACCAATCATCATGATCTTCAATAAACATTTTAATTGTATCATCATAACTACATGAGGCTAAAACCTGACTAAATAATTATTTAATACATTTGATAAATAAAACTAAATAATTACATCTTTTTGTGGATGCCATTTTAAATGTTTAACATCTTGTGTATGTGTTGTTAAAACAGCAGCACAAGCAAAATCATTTTCTTCTTCATTATCTATGTGAAAAACAAAAAGACAACATCAATTTGATATTAATTAATATATATAAAAAGAAAGGAAAATTCTTACATTCCCATATCCAAACACTTTTATCTCGACCACAAGTTGCTAAATAAAGTCCACTACGTGAAAAAGCAATATCTTTAACTTCATTCTCATGACCTTCTAATGTTGTTTGTAAAATAAAATCTT
Source organism: Macrotrachela quadricornifera (assembly GCA_022393335.1). Lineage (NCBI taxonomy): Eukaryota > Metazoa > Rotifera > Eurotatoria > Philodinida > Philodinidae > Macrotrachela > Macrotrachela quadricornifera. The sequence continues at coordinate 7,595 of JAJEKB010020602.1, read as the reverse complement.
GATCTTCTCTTTCCCATATTGATACTTTAGCATCGAAACCAGCTGATGCTAAACGACTACCACACAGTGACCAAGCTACTGAACGAATTGATCGTGTATGACCATCACTAATTGTACTTTTGCATATCCAATTTTGTTTTCCTAAAAATAAAATCTATCTATACTAAATTAATCAATTCAATAAAACAAAAAAAAAATCATTTGTATTTTTTCAATTAATTTAATCATATCATAATTTTATTTCTTATCACCTTCATTTCCCCAAAGTTTAATTAATTTGTCTGAACCACATGAAGCAAGTCTAAAAACAATCAAAATTATTATTGATTGTATAACAAATTCAATTTGAATCATACAATGTGCCTGTTGGATTCCAAGCTACACACCATATTCGATCGTCCGATGCTTCAAGTGTTTGTAATTCAATCAATTCTGCAATCATTTATCTAAGATGTTTGGGAATTTTTCAGTTTTTTTTTTTTAATTTTTAAAAAACATTTATACAACAAATTTTTCTATTAAATATATCCAAACGACAAAAAAAAAGAACAAACATTACACACAAATGTTAATATCTATTAAAAATGACTTAGCATGAAGGATATTATTATGAGATACTACCTGAGATTCATTAAAAATACAACAACAATAAAAAAAAAACGAAATTACAAATATTTTTTCGAGATTCATTTCTATCATTCACGACAATCAAATGCATGTTGACGACAATCAATTGCAGCAAAGACAAGACCATTCTCGCATATACACACAGAATAAGATTGTGAACTACGAGCAATAATTGGTGCTTTAGTACGATCAAAAAAACGTAATTTTTCAAAATAAATATGTTCATTTTGAAGACGAATCTAATTTAATTTAATTTAACAAAAAAAATAATTATTTTTAGCAAAATTTTTATTCTTTACTGTATGTGATTTTATAATAATATCATTGGCAACAAAATCAAGTGTTTGTCGAGCAGATATATCAATATCACTATTAGATGATAATATTAATCGTCCATCATCTGCTGATAAGCTAAAACAAAAAAATTCTTTTTTGATTAATATATATTTAATTTACCTTAAATTTTTATTTGAACTAATTGAATTTGTTACTAAATGTGGAAGTTCTAATCGTTTTTGTTCTTTAAAAAAAAATAAAATAATATATATAAAAATTTCTTTATTTATATTTAATTCTACCTGAAATAATTGATACATCATCTGTATAAATTTGAATTTGTGATGAATCAATTGCAACAAGTTTTGAACCAGTTCGATCATTTATTTGAAATTGTTCACAATCAGCATGAATTCCATGTTTATCTAAAATTAATTTATAATTAAAAAAGAAACACAAAAAAAGATTCTCTTATATTTACCAACAGTTAATGCTGAATGTTTATGATCTGATCCACTTTGTATATGAACACTCTTATCTGATTGAATACTTAATGACTATTAAAAACGAAAGAAAAAAAAAATAAAACAAATCAATCAAATTATTAATATCATTCTAACTTGATCACCACTAAAAATTTTATTAGCAATAAGTCCATCTTTAAGTACAATTGGTGATCGAAATATAACATGATTTTTAAATATTGATATAGGTCCAATACTTCCCTATAATATTTAATTTAAATTACGAAATTAAATTAAATCAAACAAACCCAATGAAGACCTAAAGCAACTGATAACCAAAATGTTAAACATAAATTAATAAAAACAATTATAGTTAAAAGTATTAAAAGACAATATAAACAACGTTTTCTCCATCCATATATTCCAACGGATATATTTTTTGTTGTTTTAACATATTCTCTTTGTATATTATCCATATTCCATCTACAGAAGAAAAAAAAAAAGATAAATGTCGAATATATTAAAGTAGGTTTTTTTTTATGTGTTGTTCAAAATCGTCAAATAATAGAAAAGACCAAAAAAAAAAGAAAGAAAGAAAGAACGAAGACAATTAGCTTAATAAAGACGAATACATATAACATTAATCGAATATAAAAAAAGAAAAAGGGATTACACCCATCACGGACATACATATGTATATAGAATAAATGTACAAGAAAAAAAAAAAGAAAAAATGAAATCGACAAATCACAGTAAAGAACAGACAAGACTGAATAGAAATATATCGATAAATCTGAACGAGAGAAATATTGGAAAAGAATAGAAAATCAATAGCTCAATTCAGGGATAAGATATACAATAAGAATTTTATTTTAAATATACAAACATACATTCTCATTTTCCCTGAATCGGCTAAATTTACATTTATATATATATATTATATACTTTATGTCTCTCTCTCTCTCCCTCAAAATGCTGTACTGTTTTTTTTTAACAGATATGTTCTCGTTCATTATTGTTTGTTACTTTGGTTTTTTTCCTTATTTTTCTAGTTAATATACAACAATAACAGATCTACATACACACAAATATACATATAAATGACTAGAGATATGCAAAGAACAAACAAACAAACAAACAAAAAACATTTATATAAAACATTAAGAAGTGCTCGATGGCTCATTGAGCACAACAAGTCCCTGATTTTGAAGACAATGTAAACGTCGTTCGACTGCTTCACGATATTGTCGCAATATTGATCGATCACAATCAGTTGTTGCTTGTTGACTTAAACTATGAAATAAAATTTGGGCTTGAGTATAGGGTCCAACACACTATTTAAAAAAAAAAAAGATTTTTTCTTTTAATTATTAACAATAAATAAAATACGTTTTTTTTTCTTACTTCTTGAGCTTTACCAAAAAATTCTAAACTTGCGGCATTTAAACAAAGATCAATTGCATGTAAATAAAGTAATTTATCAGCTGTTAATGTAACACCTTTCATTTCATCATGTGTTAATAATTCTTCTTGTGTACTTAATTGTTTACACATTATTAAACAATGTTTATATTTATTATTTAAATCACCAACAGCATTTCTATTTTTGAAAATTATAATTAAATATGTATAACGAATTCTTATTGGCTATTTTATGTATTAACTAATTGTAAAAAAATAGCTTACTACTGTATATATAGAAATCATAAGTAATAGTAGTGCTAAGAGGGCACATTTTTTCGTTCTGTCCAGATTGCCTGTACTAACCTACTCTGCACTTAATATTCATAGTATTTCAAAAATGTTTTCTCCTATTCTATCTTGCCCTTCATCACAAGGCTAGGCAGAGCATGGTAGAATATTCTACAGAACAAAAAAAAAATATTTTAATATTTATATTTAAATCAGGATGTCAAGGTTTTTACTAATGCACTATTTCAAATACGCAATTATGTTATTCTCTAGGGTATCATTCATTGTAATTGATTAGATATATATATATGATAAAGTGGCGACAGCAGTAGAAATACTTAAGGAAAATAAAATAGAAGCGTCATTATCATCAACAGAAAAGAAAAAAAATATATTGTGATGTAAATCAGCAGATGGTGATGGTGATCGCCTAATTTTATGTTGATTTGGGATACTAGAATAACAAGAAGATGACTAACAAATACAAATATACGTTCATTGTTATGATTTCATTATACTACTCCCGTTTTTTTCTGCTATTTCAATTGAACGTTTACATGCATTATAACAGTATAATAGTTATATATATACCAGTCGATAACACCATCTGTGTTGTTTATTTCTTTCTTCACATTTTTGAGACAAATCAAAATGCTCTTATTTTCAAACAAAAATTAATATTTGAAATTTTCAGAACATGTGGACACTTCCGGTAAGTGAGATTAAAATCTTTCATTTGACAATTAGATATTTATTTCATTTTGTTCGATAATAAAAGATTTTTATTACATATCTCTTATCTATTGTAATAATATACATAGAGATAGAATAAATAATTTCTTACCGAACACTAACTGTTGAATGTAATTTTCCAGATTTAAGTGTATCACTATAATAATAAAAAAAAGTCTATTGAGGAAAATATATATATATATAAATAATTTACCGAGCAAGACACATAGCTGAACTGAGAAAATGCATTGCTTTAACATAAAGTGTTAATTGTTCAGCACGTTTATATAAATCATCAACATGACTAAGACGATCCATTTTTGGTCGTGATAAATTATTACTGTTCTTGTTATTTAAACTTAATGATTCTGTTAATAAACTTGTACGTGAACTAGCTAAATTTAATATATAATCAACTAATTGAAGAATAAATTCAAGTTTGCTTAATGTATCATGATGTTCATTCTATAAGAATTAAGAAATAAAAAAAAAAGATTTTTTTTTTGAACAGTAAAAAACGCATAAATTAAATATTTACATCCATTAATGTATCATCTGTAATTTGTTGTGGTTCATAATAACGACCATCAGGTTTCGTATCACCAAATATAGAGCTAACACGTCGACGAATTGATCCTGCAGTTGTCTGTTGATCAATATTCGTTGTAAAAAAACCCATATTATTTTCTTGTTCAAAAAATCGATCATGTGGATCTACAAAAAATACAATCAATGAAAAAAATTAAAATAAAAAGAACATATTTACTATCGATATCTGTTAATTTTTGTCGTGATTTAAGTGGAGATGTATCAATAATTAATTTTGAATTTTGTTGTTGAACAAGACTTGAATTTGATGCCGATTGTTGAATTGCTCGTGATGGTGGTGGTGTTGTAGCTAAAATTAAAAGATTTTATTTTATATAATTATATACATATATATATATATATTAAAATTACTTGTTCGACGTGCTGCTGGTATTAAACCAAATGGATTTGCTGATACAACTGCAGTATCAATAGTAAATCGTACAGCAGGCGGACTTATCGAATTGGCCAGATCAGAATTGGACGAAGCGATACTTGCCTGACGAAGACGATCTAATGATACCCGACGGTCTATTTAGACAAAAATAAAATAATATATAATGAAGATTAATTTTCATATGATACCATCATATGGACTACCACTTGGACTACCAACTGATACACCACCAACACTTTTTGTGCGATCTCTTGATTCTTGCATTTTTTCATAATTATGAATTTGTGATGGAACTGGTATTGGTTGACTAATACTGGAAGCTCGTGTATCTTTGATTGTAGTAGTATTTTCAATAGCCATTAATGCAAGATTATCTGGTCGAGATGATGATTCTTTAGGACATCTATGATAAGGAAAGAAAAATATTTTTCATGTATATATTTATTATAATAATAAAATAACTTACAAAACTCCTTCAGATAATGTACGATGTTGTTCTTTAACAAGACGTTTTTCTCGTGAAAGTTGAGCAAATGATGTATGATTACCTAAAAGAAAAGAGAATTTATATTTAAAAAGATTTTTTACTTTTTATTAAAATATTTTGTTACCTGCTGGAAGACTTTTTTCATTAGTAGCTTGTTCAGGTATAAGTACAAAATCATCTGGCTTATTTGTTATTGGTGTTATTGGATTTGATAAACGTTTAACAACTGATTTATTTGTATTCATTATTTGAATTTGATTATTTACAGAATTTGGTGATGGAGAACGACGATTATTAATTGTTGATTGCGGTGAAGATGTTGGTATAACATCTGGTTCATATTCAGGTATTGGATCAATCTGACGGCTAAATTGCCGAGGAATTGCAGAATCCTAATAAGAGATATACATATGATTGTATTTGTTTTTTTTTAAACATATTATTAAACTTACAAAATCTTGTACTTGAGATAAAATTCCTTCACGTAATGGAGATGAACTAATAATACTCACACTCGATGTTTGTGTTCGACCTGATGAGATTGGTATAGGTTGATCTTAAATAAAAATATTTAAAATAATTGAAAAAATTTAAAATTTTTATTTTTGTTTTAAATACTTTTTAGTAAAAATGGATGAGTAAAAAAATCTTCATAATCAATACGTTCTTTTGGATTTCTTTTCAATATTCGTACAATTAAATCTGTTAATTCTCTTGAAGTTGATGATGGAATTCTAAAAAATAATATTTAATTATATTCTAAAAATATTTTAATTAAATTAATCATACGATGGTGCTAAATTAACATTTCTTTCATAAAATTGTTTAAGTGCTTGTGGTGTTTGAGCTTGAAATGGTGCTTTGCCTGTTAAACATTGATACATTATTGTACCAATAGACCATAAATCAGCTTTTCCATCATATTGTAATGATCGAATAACTTCTGGTGCCATATACATTGGTGAACCACATAATGTTCCAGCCATAACACCATCCGATAAAAACCTTGCAAAACCAAAATCAGCTATTTTTAATATAATATCTTGTACACGTGGATTATTTTTATCTGGATGTGATAAAAGAATATTTTGTGGTTTTAAATCTCGATGAACCTTAAAATAAATATATATTGAATATTTTTTTATTAAGAAGTATAATTGAATACTTACAACATTATGTTCATGACAAGCACGAATTGCAGCAGCTTTAGAAAAAAAAAACATCAAGTTTTTTGTTAATAATAATTTAAAAAATAATAATAATGTATTACCTATTTGTCGAAAGAAAATAGCAATTGTATCTTCACTAAGTGTTTGTCTTGCCTGAAGATAATCAGCTAAATCACCACCATTACAATACTAAATAAAACACAATCGAAAAAAGAAATTATTAATAATAAATAAAAATTTTTATCAACAAACCTCCATTACGAGGTAAACATTATTTTGAGATTCCTATTTATAGAAAAAAAAAAGTAAAGATTGTATTAAGAACAATAGAAAATTAATTTTACTTTGCAATCAAGTAATGCAACTAAATTTTCATGTTTAAGTTTAGTTAATTCCTTAAAAATAAAAATTAATTTAATTAAAAAAATACAATTCTTTTTTTTAATACTTTAAGAATTTTTATTTCTTTTTCTAATAAACTTTGTGATTTTGCTAATTGCTTCTTTGTTATCTGTTTAATAGCTACTTGTTGTTCAGAATTCTTTAAATAAAGATAAAAAATATTACATATATAAAACAAAAAAAAAAAATAATGTTTATTTTACAATTTTTGAATGACCAAGAAATACAATAGCAAAAGCACCATGTCCAATTAAATCTCTTTTGCTATATTGATAATCACCAATTGTTTCAGGCATCTTTATTTTATTGTATTAGTAATATATTTAAATCATCAATAATGGTTAAAAAATAATTTATCGTCTAAAAATAAATAATTATAGTGAAATTTATAAATGATGAAATGTATTGAAGAAGAAAGAAAAAGAAAATATTTTATGATCAATATTTCAATAGAGAATGATGCAATACCAGGTTTAGACGTATATACGTTCATCATTATAATATTCACATTTATATGAGACATATTCAAATTGTCTTTTCCTCTATAAGGGCAGGCGCGCAATTATCAACGACCCCAATGATGTTGCTTATACGTCGTCTCATGCATCTGTATATATGCGTAGGATATCGATAACACGACACAATCAGCCAGCAGCTGAGCGCATACTATATATAGAGAATGAGAAGAACGAACAAAAAAAGGAAAAAAAAAACGCCATCATGTGACGATAATTTATATTCAGTTTTTCTTTTTTTTTGTT